>JACEII010000076.1:1627480-1640335 GCA_014332785.1 Antheraea mylitta | reverse complement strand
AAAAAGCAAAAAAAATATAGATTTTGGTGGTAATTTCTTAATAGGTACCTGCTTACTGAAACAAGCGGCGTGATAATTAACAAAACAATTTATTAACCGTCTGGAATGTTTAAATTAAAACGGTAACAAAACTTAACTTTATGGTCAGCATGACGACTGGTTCATTACAAACACATTTAAAATCAAGAATGACTAGGGCTTCGGTTAACAATAAACTATAAACGCATATAATATTTATTGCTTTTCTGTCGGCCAGCGGTTGTTGAACGCCATTTAAAATTAATAACATCACAGTAAAACAATGGGTTATGCAAGATATATAAAATTAGAAAATTATTACCTCTGCCGTACTGTAAAAATATTGGATATTGGATTCTTCTACACACGCCTTAAAAAAGTTACTTCACATAGAAGACTCTCGCATATGTAACTTTTCGCATTGAGAATAGTACAGGGCTTGCTACCGGAAAGATATTAGAAATAAATGCAGCCACTGTGACATACATTACCATGTATAAAATTAGCAAGTTCTAATGTGTTACCTGTGAAATAGTTTTGATAATATAATTTCATTACACTGCTATACAATTATATTAACATTGAATATAATAACCATCCCCAAACCTTAGGAATATTTATTGATCTTTTAATGTGATAGGAGGCAAACAAACAGGTGGGTCACCTGATGGTAAGTGATCACCACCGTCCGTAGACACTAACAACACCAGTTGTGTTGCAAGAGCGTTGCCAACCTGTGAGGTGAGAGGGAGGGAGAGGGAAGGATAGGAAATGGAGAAAGGGAGGTGGGCCTCCGGCGTTCTCACTAACAGAACGAAACGCAACAATGCAAGCATTATTACTTCACGTCCATTTTATGTGAGAGGGTGGAACTACCCCGGACGAGCAGACCCATTCATACTGAAATCAGTGACTCTACCGCCTTTGTTTGTCGCTTTAATATTGTCAATATTATACCACTTGTATTAAAATTAGGTATTGACATTAATACCAATTTCATTTCTTATCATCTATTTAAACAAGCGCTAAAGAAGTTATTTTAAGAAATTATAATTTTCGGGTTATTGTGTAAAAATCACTCGCATGTGAACCAACAACTGAATAATATTATATCTTATATTGGTTTATAATTACATTACGATATAATTTTATGATACAGTTTTTTACTGATTTATGCGATCACTATAAAATAACGAATCTGTCTAAGTAAAAAAAATGTGAGTTGGCGTTTCGTCGCGTTTTATAAAGCGCGCGTTTACCGTCTGCGCGTGTTACAGCGCTATGGGACCGCAGCCCATTCTATAGAAAGTTAGACTAATTGTTTCCTAACCTCAGGGCATGGGTCGAAAAATGGACGCATAATGGGCGTGGTCTCGTCTTCACGAAACAAGAGAGTGTTGGAACTTGTTCTATCGGGTGCTTGCTGACGACAATACATTCATATTTTGTAAAATTTATATTTGTTCCATTAACCGGCTAATATCCCAACACTACGCATCGGTTACATAAGCAGGTGTGTTTTTACAGCCATTATTACTTCCAGGTGAAGTATTTTACCACCCTCGACCGCATAATTTAAGGTAGGGCTGAAACCCAGTTAAATAATGTGGCCCCACATAGTCGCATCCTATATTGTAGACTTGTAGTAAAACGTTATGCCAAGATTAAAATATAGTTAAGAATTTTATCACGAGGTTCAGGCTAATTATAATATGAGATTTAATCAGCAAAAATCAGCAGTATTCAGATTAATGCTTCGGTCCGAACGGTTGATTGTACTGTAATATACCAGAAGATATAAAATATGCACTTAGTGCCGTCAAGTGGGCTTAGAACGAATGCATAGGAATAATGCAACGCATATAAAAACGTATGCCCTATAAAACTATACATCGCACTATAAAATTCAGTTTATTAGGATTTTAATAAAAAAGTAATTAAGTTTAACATAAACTCGAAGTTCCATTTAAACTTCTTTTCTATCAGCAATCGAGAGTTGATTCGTTTATAGCTTTTTATTAATGATCATATCCGGAGCTGCCTTTATCATTAGTCATTGTTGAATTATATCTAGATGTGTGAAATTTTAATACATTTTTTTTTGTGAAAAGATCCGCATAAATATATATGTTCTGAGTACGACTGTTATATGATCACCTTCCCTTAGTATACGTTACTAGCTGTGCCCGCGACTCTGTCCGCCTGGAACATAATATAAAAATAATCTTGACTAATTAAATCATCTGAACGTATTCAGTTCATTTACTTATCTACTTTTTTCGTATTTAAGTCGCGTCGTCTTTAAAATAACTTTTGATAGAGTGAACCGATTTGTATGAAACCAAAACTAAATATTACTCAAGAATATGCTTTATGATTTTCTTGGTTTTACCGTGAATCTTTAGCAATGATGCGTTTTGATACAGACATACGACATTTCCAAAAATGGTTCAAATGTATTTTGTTACTTCTAGCACCTGCTACAATATTTTTCGCAAAAATTAAAAAGTACATATACATTACATTTATATTTTTTGATATGTATAGATTAGAATAAAATATGATTAAAGGGGATGGTGCGTTATCTCTTTCGCTCGTATATGAAACAGTATCGTCCGTCCCTCACCTGGCGCGCTTTCCGGTTGGTCGAATTTATGTTAGTCAGTCGCGCGCGCGCACTCGCGAGAGTTGTCTGTGTTTGAAAGATAGTGTTTTCGCGCGGTTTCACCGTCGTCCTTTTTCTTGGACGTTTTGTTTTTGATTTCACAGTTCGGTGATTATTGTAAGGGCGCGTCCTCACTGTGTACCGCGGAGGAATCACGGTTGTCTGCCTCCGTCCGGTAGTGATACCTCGGCCTATTATCAAGTATAGAAAGTGAAGCGTCACACAGATTAAAGGATTACAGTGTTTGGATTTAGTGAAAATAATTCATGGTGATTAATGGATTTTAGAGAGCTTAAGGAGTTGTTGGTTTAATTAGAATTCTCGTTCACAATTGGGTATACTGAGCGTTCGCGTATAATTTACTAAAGTCAGCATTAAAAACAATAATTACTAAAATTAATACATGCAATTTTAATATTAAGCCGCGGCAATGTTTAGGTCTTACTTTATCATTCCAATGTGTATAACCAATAATATTCATATCATTTTCGTTAGTTTATATGAAAAAAAACGATATTTTTTAAAAGGATACTTACCAAAATCAACAATGTAAACTTTTTTTTTTTATCTTTATTTTTGGCAACCAATCTTTCCGATTATTACTGCCATTGTCGCGTAGTCAATAATATTACAAGCTTCGTGGGATCACTTCATTATTAAGCGTTGTGTGAGTCAATATTCTAACAAGATGGTGGATCCTTTGTTAGAACCTTCCAGGGAGTTTTTGTGGCATCTCAGAATTTCATGCTCCGTGGAGTTATTTTTCATTCACTTCACTTATGCACAATAATCCAACCATATTAAATAAAACACCACCAACTTTACACAATATAGAGTCAAGTAACACAAGATTATGAATAAAATATAAAATCCACTACATGACAGACTGAAATCCTTATAAAAACTCCGATGTAAACTTATAACTCAATTTCTCAACAGGTAAATCATTAAGTTGACGTGAGATTAAAATTTATTACGAAATTATGGAAAATTTAAAGTCATATGTTCACTTTTCAGTAATTATAATTTATACTTTTTATAGACAATCTAAACGATTGGTGGAGTTCAATGAAAATAAATAAATTTAAAGTGTCTTTGTGTAATGTCAAAATAACAGCTTTTGGGTGGAACGATATTAATATATATATGCTACTTATAAAAAAGAACCAATTTGCAAAATGTTTGTCTGTTTGTTCCGACTAATCTCCCAAGTACGATTTTGACGAGTCTTTACTGTAAGGAGGAACATACGCTACTTTCATTTTAGAAAAAAAAATGGGTTTCGTTTGAGTATGATTATCCTTACTAATATTATAAACGTGTAAATAATAGCAGTGCATAAGATCTTAAACTATGCTAAATCCATTTTTTTTTTTCTCGATGTGTTTGATTCTACGTAGCTATAAAATAGAAATACACATTAAGGATAGAATCATCCAGACGGAACCGTCGCTCTGCCGGTAAAGTCAACTTTGTGTTCAGACGCGGTACAAGTTTCTATTTTCCTTTTCTCTCCAGCTAGTTCAAATTAGCATCAAATCTCTTGTATCACACTAATACATATTATTAAATATATTTTCCTTCTTGACATGGCCGTCAACGTTACATACTGTTTTCAATCATAAACACGTATATGTATGGCAAATGTTAAATACCTTTAAACAGTTGTCTGTAGATATTTTAGCGTGGATTCTTTTTATTCCAAGAAAATATATCTATGCTTCCCTCACCACTTATCAGCAAAAGTAGGCACTTTCCTCCCCTATTATACAAAAACGAAGAATTACTAAGGGTTGATAACATAATCTACATTAAAATCCCTCTGCCCCTCCACCATGCTATCAAAAACTAAGCAAAAATAGACCCCTAACCTACTTTGGTGCGACGATACACTTGAACGACCTTATAACAATAAGAATTGAGACTCAATAACTGACTATAGATTTGATATTAGCCATTACCTTCTCCGGCTCTAAATTACAGAACATCTATTTGCTACAAAATTTGTTTACAAATTCGAACAGTACATTCTATGCGTTCAACATACCACGAAATCAGTAACAACATCGTGGGAACATAAAAACTGGTGTTTTATCAGTATAATCCACACCGTAGTGAAAGTACTTCATTGTCTTTACATTGTGTCGACGTACTATTGTTTGCGTATGACATATCATCATTGCTTACAAGTAATTCAGGGCACCATACAAAATCATTACGTACATTATATCTGTATATGAGTTAGAAAACTTTATAATTAGAGTTGTTTACTTGATATGCTTTAAATTTCTTGTAACAAAATAGTTTTTTTACCGTTGTCAAATATTGCAAGATACCTGATAAAAGTTTAGTTCAATGTAATAGTAAGGATAACAATTCCTTGTCACAAAACATGAAAACAGTATTATATGCAAGCCTAATCATAGTTATTTTATAAGAAGGCTGATGCTTTAGAATTCTCTTTCAAGAAACTACATAGTTAATCAATATTTTGCAAATATTCTTTTCACTTGTTCATAAATTCGTTTCTAACGCTCCATTAACAGCTTGTAATGCTAATATTTATAATGATGATATAGGTTTTTGAACGAGAGATCTTTTTAAGTTTAACTGAAAATTCGGAAAAGAAGCATTCATAAATAATAATACAAAAGAAAAAGCTTGTTTATTCAACTAATAGTTACATTATTAACAAACAATTTATAGTCCAGTGAAGCTGTTAAGGCCTTGCTAGGTGAATAGCGTAGTCAAATCGAGAAAAAAGAACATAAAATGTATATATCATTACTAATTCGTGGATCTCTTTTCGGGTAAAGGCCTCCTCCAGAGAAAGCCAAGTGTCCCGACTCCTAGCAACGTCCATCCAGTTCCTACCAGTTATAGATTGCAGTTCGTCTTTCCATAGTGCTTTGAGCCTACCTCTACTCCTATATCCGTGATGCCCGTTTCACTAAGTTATCGTTGTTGACCATCTATTATCTGGGATACGAGCCACATATCCTGGTCATTTCAAAACTTTTCCAAAATTTAAAATGCGAACGAAGGATGCAGCATCTATTATTCTGGTTCTCTCCCTCATTTTTTTGTGCCTTATTTTGTCTTTCAGTTTTATTTTTAGTGAACTGCATACTAGTGCTATTTGGCAAGATGTAAGTTTTCTATTATTTTAGAGACGAAAAATTTATACATATATGAATATATATATATTTTTTTTGCGTTGATATTAGGAGATGGTTTAATAAATTAGGAAAGTTTATCACATAATTATCCTAAGTACGTCAGCATAAGTGCTTTATTGTCTACAATGGCATCTCTGAATCATATGGAATAAGAATCCCAAAGTATTTGTAAATCGTATAAGTCTTAAATATATCAAAGACAGACTTTAATTTATAACAAAATAAAACGATATAAATCCCGACATCTCTGTTGTCAATCTGGGATGACTTAAAAGGCTATATGGAGGAAAGCCATACATCGATACAGATGTATTTGGACCGACGATTTAAAGAAGCTGGATATGACAGATTTAATTAGTCTTATATATAATTTAAAATATTAGCGAAGTTTACATTAAAATTAGACACAAGCAATATTGTTAATGGAGAAAGTTCTTACATAACGTATAGAGAAAACAAAAATTGCTTGTCACAGAGTTAATTTTAAATGCTTCGCAGATATTATTTCACAAAGAGTATTTTACTTACTGAATAGATTAAAACATTTGGTATATAATGTCGTCGGATTAATGACGTTGCCTCTTCCAGCGATTTATGTATTGATGTTTGCGCGTGAGTCAATATCTTAGGAATACTGGAACCGGTGTTTTACAACAATTTACGATGTTAGTCGCTGGGTGCGATGTCTCACTCCTCAACACCTTCTCGTCTCGTTCTAAATCAACGCTAGGTACATTTTCTATATTCTGCACTGGATTTAGATATTGTTCTTTCGTGTCAGGTTTAAAACTATTGATGTTCTTTACATGGAAATAGGTTGATATTTTTGCCAAATTCAAAGTCAAAACGAATGTCTGGACAGTTATTTTAAAATTCTGTTTCAGTTGATTTGTCACAACCGAATCGGCTGTCGATTAGTTTCTCAGTTCAAGCAAGATAATATATACGTATACATTCCGCTCGTTATCTTAAGATAAATTTGTCCGCAGGCAGCAAAAGGTATCACAATTATAAATCCTGTGAAAGTTTTAAAAGGGTGTGCAGAGAAGCAAGTTTATTTGAAATATTACTTATGATCTCCATGCACGTTTTATTATTATTTTAATGATGTTTCCTGAATAATGGTTCCTTTTTACTCGAATACCTTTTCATCTTTTTTATGTTTGTAGTTAGCTGCTTTAAAGAATTCAGAGTCAATCTTAGCAGTAATTGGATTTGTGGTATGATTTCGGTTATAAAGTAATACGGCAACCGTTAAAATGGCTTTACAATTCACCATTTACATTTGTGGTTATTAATTGGACTTAATACATCTATTGTTTTGTTGCTATCCTATTCCAGGTCTCTCAATTTTCCCATTGTCCTTAGTTTCATATTAATATTTGTATTCAGTATTTTTATTATCTTACTCGATCAACGGTCAGTATGTTAGACTCTTGTAATAGGCAGTTCAGAACAGAATAAATTATGCAAGATTATGTGTGCAAAAGGTATTAGATATAAATACCATTTTAGAAGGACTTTATCTAATAACAAAATATTGGAGTTAGTATGATGTTTAGTTAACAACAACCCAATTATTCGTATCAATAGACTATTATAATGACAATATATCTATAATGTACATCATTCTTTCTCCACCTACCGTTATGTGCACTATAGAAATATCACATAGCAATACCCTGGGCAACAAAGAAAACGAAAAATAAGTAGCAATCATGAAAGTAATTAACATGTGTAAATTGCTTTTGCACAGGAAAATCAACATTACACAATGTAAGCTCTGTGTTTACTTGATGCTGAAGGAGAAACAAAAGAACAAATTCCGCTTATTAAAATTGACATCAACTTTGATACATTAAATTTTACTGGTTGACTCAATTCAGTTTGAATATATGGAATTTCAAAAATAAAGCTGTTATTCATCGAGTTTAGACTGGTTTTTGGCTACACAGGTGTCCTTTGTATATACATAATGCTATTACACTGTAAACTAAATTACTCTTTAAGGTCTTCTAGGCTCGTAATGTAACCGTCCAGTGTTTTTTCTGACATTTGAAAAGGTATAATATAAATTTCATTTGGATTCTGTTCGCCGAGCGAAGCCAGCAATTTAAGTACTCCGTATCCTGGAGCAATAATTACCATGCTCAACCGTTTTACCATTTAAATTATACTCTAAGAATACTACGATAAAGTTCAAAATAGAAATGGCTTGATTTTCAAAATTAGAGTGGGAATCTGCCATTGAGTTACAAACTTAAAAATTATAGAATTAAAACTTATTATTGTGTACGTTTATTGAAGAATGAGAGTGGTTGCCGAGGTAGCATCTTACACTCGGCGTGGCCTGAGGCGGTAGCGAATACTACTTATTTGTGCACTTAATTGATTTTTAATGGCTTTTTTTGCAAATGTAGCATCTTTTGTGAGGCCAGCATCTTAAGTGCTTTATGTTATATCTGTTTCTAAGGTCAGTTTCAACTAGAATCATTTATGTTTATAAAAATATACTTTGTTGATACGTTGGTCGTTTGATATATTTATTGTAATTACAACCTATATGTCCATCTAATAATAGATCTCACTTCTCTGCAGATGACTTAGATTCATTAGTCGCGCCAGCTCAGACACAATAAATTGCTACTCTGAACACAACAGTCATACTTAACTAGTTTGCGACCACCACTCACATGGGTAGTGGTTTTTCGAGACCATCTAGTGTATATCCAGAAAAAAAGACATGTGATTGACGATCGGCGATAGATTTGCGATCCTTTGGCGATCACCGTTCCTTTTGGATTCGTGGTTACTATCAGGCACAGTCACTCTTTTTTTTCTTGAACTTACAATTCTATTGGACTAGGAAAGTCTTAACATCTTCATCAGACTACTATCAGACACAATGCCGTCAATATGTCGTGCTAATAAAAAAGATCACAAGATCGAGTTCCGATTCTGACGCGGCCGGAAACGGTTGTGTCCGCGCACGGAGCGATATTTCGATTTTCGTGATTATTGTGATACAGTGTATACAGTATAGCCTTCGCTATTACTTTGTGAGTGTTTGGCTTTCGCCTTGAAGTGCCGATCCGGCTGACGTAGCGCACACGTGCACCGCACCTGCGTAACATCTGCGTTCTTTTTCCTGAAATTGAGTGAGACCCTTCCTTTGTATTTATTTATTGCTTTGTTTATTATATTGTATTGGTACATTTATTTGTTTACTCATTAGTTTATCTATTTATTTATGTAGTTTAGTCGTCATTTCTTGATAACTTTATTTATTTCAATTATTTATTTGTTTAGTTATCCAATTATTTATTCGTTCTATATCTATGCAAATTATTTACCTTGCCTGTCTCGCTAATGTATTTCCTGTATTGCTTTCTTTTTCTGGTTCATTTTAAATAGCTTTCTTGATCCGCTTACCCGATTAGGCTTCCCACGGCAGCGGCTCAAGCCTAGGTTCGATCTCTCGGTAGGGAGCCCTTGAGTACGCTGCTCGTGCGATACTGTGACACAAAACCTTACATCACTACTACAACATTACACATAGCACCCATACGCACGTGCATGCCTAAACGCTTACACGCTGTTTCTCTATTTCAGAGAAATAAAATAATATCCTATATAGTTTAGAGGAATTTATATGACACAAAATACATATAGGAGTTGTTGAGGCACGCATGATTGGTACACATGCATGTTTCAATAACTCATATACGTATATAGCTTAGCTTAGGTTGGCTCAGATAGGTCGCCATTTTTGCACAAAACAGGCGACAGCCCAAGCCGAGGTGTGCCGTGCACCCTTGAGTTAGTCGCCCAAACATCCCAAATCGGCTGAGTGTTTTCAGCGCTCGCCTCAATAGTTCGGTGAAGCTGTAAAAACCTCTCCAGGTCAACAGCGTTTTCAGTTCGAGAAAAAAAAAATCATGAGATATGTTACAAGTTACCTAACATCGTCTTCCTTTTTTCAGTAAGCATAATTACACATTCTAAGTTTATAGAATCTGTATCATCAATTGTGCTTAAGACTACAGAAATTTCCATGTAATCCTGACAAATATTTTAAAAAATTACCATTTAAAACGAATGTCATCACATTGAACTTGGAATAATGGAACAAACTATTCTCCTCGCTCTTACAAGAGTTATCACAACGTCTGAGTGAGATGGATGTATTTTTATGATTTTTTTTTATCCTCATCTACATGCACGCGCTGAGTGTAAGACTCCGTGTTGAGGGTTAATAGAACGATATAAATACTCGTATGTTAACGGTTTCACAAGCTGTATAGCATTCCTATTATGTTAATTGGATTGTATTGAATTGTCGCCAATTTGTTATAAATATAGTTAAGTTACTTTGTTTTGTATGTTATTTTTGTTATCAACGTCATAAAATTCAAGATGAAAATATTTCTCTTACGAAAATCGTTGCAAACATTTTCGCCAGTGTCAGTATTATATTTTCGAAGATTGAATTAGTATAATGGTTGTTTTTGACGGAATCTTAGTCTGCCATGTAGTGTCTTTTGGATTTTATTGATGATCTTGTGTTATATGACTCTGTATTTTTGTGAGATTGGTGGAATGGAAAACAATATCACAGAACATCGTAGATTTTGAGATGTCACAAAAACTCACTGGAAATTTCTAAGGAGGTCACCATCTTGTTAGAAAATTGAACTTATCACAAGGCACTTATAATGTTATACTCGACAATGGCAGTAATAATCAAGAAGATTGGTTCCCAAATATATAAAAATTAATAAAATATCATAGAATACATACTATAAATGCATACTACATACATACATGTATAAATTACTATTTATTTTATTGAATTACCTAATCAATCTTTGTTTACTTAATTCGTACATTTTTATTAATATTTGATTGTGTGGAATCTCCATTATGGCATTACGAAAACCGGTGATACTAGCTTTCGTTTTTATGCAGGAACCGTAAATAAACGAATAAAGCGATAAAGGATTTAACGGTTTTCTTTATTTCGGTCAATGTAGTAATCTGTTTTCAGATCAGACACATAATTTACCGTATTTAGAGCTTAACATGCGTGTAGTATAAGTTGATTTATTAAAAAAGATTATCATAAAGTAAATTATAGATTTATTTTGTCAAATATACCACTTACTGTGACTCGAGCATTTCGCTAATATCTTTTGGTACTATATTGTCGAAAATTGTATTCCTCGTTGTCAATATTGCTTGACCGTTAGTTCTCATACCTTGTAAGGGAAAATGCGCAGAATTCGACGAAGGGATGACTATAGATACATATATTTCTGCCGCAAGATAGCAATACTCGTGTTGCTGTGTTCCAAAAGGAAATTTGTGGTTGGCAACATACGGGTAGAGAAGTCGTTTTAACTTAGTCTACAGGAGTAGTTATTATAAGTGACCTCATAACTGCGGTTTTGTTTAGGTTGGTTACACATGTATAAACTATAGTGACCGCCTACTGTGGTGTATTACCTTCCAATCCCCGGTTACAATATGAAGTTTTTGACCAAATAAATAGCAGATAAGATTTGCCAAATATGAGTATATTATCTACTAATGAAGATAATTAGTAGATATATCTACAAATCAAACTATTTTGCCTCCTCTTTCCTATGAGATTATGCTTGAGGCATTGTAGACCGCGAATTTAATGCTGTGAATATTTACATAATATTAATTTTTTATAAGTTATTATTTATTAGAACAAGTAGTAATTATAAGCAATAATAACAAATCACGTATTAAGTAGGAACACACTTACTATTAATATTATAAACGATATTCATTTATTTATTTATTTTATTATTTATTTATTATAATTCTTTTTTTGACAATCAATCTTTCAGTTGATTATTACTGTCATTATTAAGTAGGTAATAATATTACAAGCCTCTTGCGATCATTTCAATGTTTTAACAAGATGGTGGTGACCATGGTTTTTTTTTCGAAATGACTACGCTATTGACCCAGCAAGGTATTAAAAGCTTCACCGGACTACTAAGGCGAGCGCTTAAGGCACTCAGCCTATTTTATTTTGGCAACCAGCTCAAGGGTGCACGGCACACCTCGGCTTGGCTGTTGCCTGTTGCATGCAAAATCGCGACCTATCTTAGCTAACCTAGCTAACTATTCATATATGTATGAGTTGTTGAAACGTATATGTGTACCAAGCATACACGCCTCAACAACTCCTCCATATATTTATTTTCGAAAAATTGAGAGTTTTTCAGTTCGATAAGGGAAAAAAAAGTATACCCTTCCACTTTCATGTGTAAGCGTGTAGGCGTGCACGTGTGTGGGGGTGATCATGTAGTGTTGTAGCGGTAATGTATATTTGTGTGTCACCGTATCGCGCAAGCAACGCACTCAAGGGCTCCCTACCGAGGGATCGAACCTAGGCTTGAGCCGCTGCCGTGGGAGGCCTAATCGGGTGGTGCTCCATGATATTATTGCCCATCCACTTCACTTGTACACAATAACCGAACTATATTACGTAAAACAACACCAATATTACGAAATATAGGGTTAAATAACACGAGAACTACAAGACAATGCAAAATCCCGTCAAAAACGCCAAATTGAAAAACGATAAATATTTGATACCATTTTATTCATAACTAGCTGTTAACCGCGACTCTGCATGCGTTTTTTAAAAATATATTCAGAAATATAAACTCGTGGGTAGGTGTGTACATTACGTAAATGCTCTTTCAAAAACATTTGTAAGTACGACACGCACGCCATCTACTGTAACATGTAACGTGTACATTAGATATGTGAATACTAACAGTTTGGAAAATAAAACAAAATGGCCGCCAAACTGACCACAAAGATAATATAATTAAAGTTGCATACAAACATATGACTTTCAATTATATTTATTCTTAGAGTCCAGTACAGCGCATGTCTGACGCACTTGTTTAGAGTATGTTTAGGTTTATGTATATGTTATTATATATT
>JACEII010000076.1:1599804-1627470 GCA_014332785.1 Antheraea mylitta | reverse complement strand
TTACTATTCATCTGTTTAGTCCATCACTCAGACATAACCTATACGTGTTTGTGGATAATAGAAATAGATGATACATATAGTTTAAAAGAAGAAAGAAAGAAATAATAATTAAAAAGAGGTTAGGAATAGAGTTAAATTAACTGAAGAAAAGAAGTATTAAGGATCTTATTCAGTAAATCACGTTTCAGATTATGATACTTCCATGAAAATAAATAAAGTGTAATGAGGTAAGACCACAAGATTAAGTGGGGCGGAGGGGTATGAAATTGGCTCGGGCAATGGCTGTGCATGCGCTGCGAAATTAACCGTTATGAAAGGCTGTAGATTATAGTGAAAACAGTCGGTATTGGTAGCGGAGTACTTGCGGAGTTAAGGTCTAATCTCTATAGTAATCTATACTACTTATTACAGGATAAGCAAAAATTACTGGTTTCGAAGCATATTCTGTATCAGCGAAAAGAAAGAAGCCTGAAGTGATATACCATTGTTTCAGCTTTGTCTTACTAATTGTCGCAAATTAAGGACTTAAAGAACAAAGATACACTTAACTATGTACACCTGTTTTGGATCTTTTATAACTATCAGTCTATATAGGCTTCAGATTCCGTGAATATCCAGTGCCATATCAATGCTCGTACATTTGTGTTTTTAAACATAAATACGGCTTTATTTTTTTATCTGACCAGGATAGATAAAGTGAAGAATTAGTGTGTTATACATATTCAGCATGAGGTTCAATAGAATAGTTGGGTTTTACTATTTCCACTTGCACGGGAATGTGTGAGACGTGACAATATTGGTCATTTTTAATTTATTTTAAAAATGGAGAGTGCCTTAATATAGCATATTATATTCGACTGGTCACAACCATAGTATACCGATATTACCATACACATAGCTATAAACCCATCACAGTGATTCGCATTTAGTTTGTCACATTTTCGGTTCGTCCAGTATACATGTATCTAGCTGTTATGCTGGCATGACAGTAACGTATGTAGATATCTCAATGGTCGCCGTTATTTTTATATAACATAAAATGTATTATATGTTTAATATTAGATACAGTTGTGTTACTTTGTTATGCTGCAATAAAAAAAAATGATTCTTTCTAATTCTCCTTATAAAACAAGGAATTCTTGAAAGTTTCGAAAGGATTAATATATACTCCTTTATAGCCTACCATATAAAGCAAACTCGGTTTATTACATGGCATAACATAAGACGACTTTATTAAAACATTTGAGGTTAATACACTCATCATGAAAACATAAAAACGAGAATTTTAATTCCAACTTCAACTCTTCGCACGGTTAATTATTTTTTAATGCGTGACCGTATGTAGACCATACATCTGTGTGTGCGTTTTTACAGCGAAAATAAGACAAAATGTCCACGACGGCCACGAGCCACGTTAAAACTTCAAATTCGGCTAATATATTGATGTGCAAACAATGGTGGAAAGTATGCTGGATGTATGGGGACCAAGAAAAATACTACAGACAGTTATACGGTAGGAGAAAAATAAAGAACGACTTTCTAAACTTCGATAACGTAGACTCTAAAAGACCTGGAGCCGATGTAACGGAACTTACCGATGATTTCTTCCAAGACAGATTGCAGAATGAACCAACGCTAGACGAAGTATCAGAAAGGAAAGAGCTAACCTTCGGAGTAGAATCTGAGCCAATTTATGGCTTCGATTACCAAACAACGTGGCAGAGAGACCAAAGAAGGCAACCAATAACCCAAAACTATGAATATATGAACACGACAGACTTAGATAAAATCTGTATAAGTGCTGACAGTATTAAAACTATACTCCAAGCAGGTCTGCCTCTTGATGCAAATATTACGAATTCTAAAGAGGAAGTAAGTAGAGTTGATATAATGGGAAAATCTTTGAACAATTTGAGTAAAACAAAGAAGAGTAGTTTTATTACAGAAGAAATAGAGAACGACATGATCGCTGGAATAAACATCCAAAGATCTACAACAAGGAGCGGTTCTGACAACTTAAAAGAAGCTTTGCAACCTCTAAAGGAGGATAATACGCTAGACAAATGCTCCAGAAGGAAGTGTATCGGTGACACATTACCTACATTTACAAATGCAGTATTACTTTCGCAGAGTTCGGGAACATCGTGCAACGAGTGAGTATATATTTCATTTATCGTTACTTAGTAAAATTCTATTTCAACCGTCCCAAATATTGTACGTTATTTTTCAAAATCTTTAGATTTTGAACATTAAAAAAATGAATATCATTAAAAAACTAAAAACTTTATAAACGGCAAAATTTAAACTTAGCTCTCTGTGAGCAATCACTGGAAACCTTAAAAAAATTGAACATGTTATATGAACGAATAAAATTGGAATTAGCTCATTTTGACATGTAACGAAACATATTTTCTTTTCTAACTAAAATCACAATTGCAATCATGTATGGATAAGTCTTAGGTTGTAAAAAAATTTAGTAATAAGTAGTCCTTGTTCTTATAATTGGAATGATCACTCACAATTCAGTAATCACTTAATTATTATTTTATCTTTTTGTTTGTTTACTTATACTTACAAATACATGCAGTATTACAGTAGACACGTAGAGCATGAAGTTATATCACCGAATAATGTTGACTGAAAAAGTCCTAATCTATGTCTAAGAGCCTCCGCTTGGTCTAAAACATATTTGTTAGTTACCTCCCGTAAATAACCACATTCTTTTTACATCTATTATTATGATTGGTTTACAAGTAAAACATTCAGAGAGAATGACAAAAGCTTTCTAGCCATGAAAACAGTATATGGACCATTGTTGCTCGCGCGAGCACCGCAATATCTGCCAACCAATAATAATGATGTTACGTAGAATTCCACAATGGCTGCGGTTATGCTACATGTCGAATGGATGGCAGTTCTACATTCTCGATAAGAAAACTAAATTCGCCCGAGAATGTACATATTTTACTAAAGTTTTTATTAAGTCAAAAGATTAGCTCTTTGAATAAATGAAGCCATCGTTGATTCTCAGAAATACCACGAATCCGGAGTAATTTGGATACTGTTATAAATTAGATAAAGGTAAATAAGCATTCGGAAGACTTTTCATAGGTAATAGATAGTTTATATTTTAATTATGCCTCTTTACCAACCACGGCGTTTTAATATCCAGTAATTGTTATAATAGGAATCAGAATAAATTGCATAAGTACAATTTCCTGGGAATAATGTGATTGATTATCTAAGTTACAAAGTACTTAATGATCACACATAACATACTAAGTATTTATTAATTTTAAATATTAGTTACTTAAGGTTCTAATAATTTGAACATAATTCCTAATATAGATTTACGGACAAGATCTGAGTTTTAATTCTTTATATTCCCGGTTATTGTCCATAATGGACAACAAAATGCAGCTTTCGTTGTTAAATAAAATCAAAATACAAAATGAAACACTAATTTTACTAACGATTGTTCTTGAATATAAACAATCAAATATAAATGTTAAAACAATCAATAGATGACAAGATAACATGTCCATTTCCTTCACGTTTGTCAATATTGACAGTTAAATAGCCCACCATTAAAGCCGTAGATTAAAAATAAAAACTATAGAAGAATACCTATTCAATGACCGATGTATAGTAATGAGAAAACGTTTGTAATTCTCATTCAATAAAATCATAGATTTTTATCGTAGAATTTATAGCGTGGGCATCAATTTAAACGGTACAATGTACGGCCAATGCACAATTTAATCCGCGCAATTTAACGACAAGCCGCCGGGGCACACTGCCTTTGCCTGCTGCGCGCTAAAAAACAAAAAAAGCAAGAAGCATGGCGTTCGAACGGCCAGAGACAAGGCGATGTTATCTCGTGTAGACTACCGTTTACAGGCTTTGATGTCGGTGTACTACAGTCCCGATTGATCGATGGAAGGTCATCTGTTTCGAATCATTTCTTATGAATACTTGTCGAAAATTGCTTAATGTTTTTATTTCATATCTATTCGTTACTTGTTGCGTCGAGTTTTTTTCGGTATCTTTCAATGTCATTTTATATTTTATTCATAATCTTGTGTTATATGGCTGTATATTTTGTAATATTGGTGGTGTTTTATGTAATATAGTTTGGTTATTGTGAAGTGGATGGCAAATAATATCATGAGGCATGGAATTTGATTCGCCACGAGACTGGAAAGTTCTGACAAGACAGTCACCATCTTGTCAGAACATTGAAATTATCGCAAGAAACTTGTAATATCACTATATACTCGACAACGGCAGTAATAATGTACTAAAAAATTGGCTGTCAAAAATAAAATATAATGAATTAAACTTGTTGCATGACATCAGTAGATTATATTATTTGAATATGATTCTATGTTATTATATTTTTAAGTTGTTTTAAAGTTGTGCTTAATGTGGATAAAGTATCAAATATTTTCTAGGCAGTTCACTCAAGTTTTTTAACTAATGAATAAAAGACCGGTTTTAACGAAGGATGTAAATCAAGTCATAATACACACGTTTACTTTCACATATCTTGCGTTGAAAATATTTTGGTTATGACAAGTAAATATTTATATCATTAATATGAATATATGTGTATTATATAAACAAAAGTTATAAGTAAATACATATCGGGTTAGATCTTTGACATCACTTCGCAATTACAGTATGGTTTTCGAGTTGGTGATAATAATTTTGATATTCATAAATGATGTCTTGTAAATTCCGGATAAAACACTAGATTATAAAGGAAGAATAGGCTGTATGTAATGCGGGTTATTGCGTTCAAGCCGAGTGGGAGCGCAAACGTCATTAAATTCAGTTTTGACAGCACTCCCTTTCTGTTAGTTTTATTTTTGAAAACCAATCTTCTAGTAGATTATTACTTCCACTGCCGAATAAATCATATTCTAGGTTTTTCGCAATCATTTCAATTAAGTAACATTATGTTGGCCCCTTGTTAGAACTTTCCAGGAAGTTTTTGTGGCAAGCCGGAATGTATGCTCCGTAGTATTATTTCCTATCCACTTCGCCTGTGTACAATAACCAAACTATATTACGTAAAGCACCACCAACATTACAAAATGTAGAGTCAACTCAAGACTATGAATAAAATATAAAAAGTACCAATTGTAGATGACTTTTTAGTATGGGCACTAAACTATGAATCCATGAAAAAAAAATGAATTGCCAGCGAGTATTTTTCAATGGAATATGTTAAGTTTTAATGAATATTATAGTAATTATACACACTCTTATAACATACGATGAAGAATATTATTGTGTAAAAGAAATTACAGCCTGTGTAAAAATAATAATTACAAACTTCATTTAAAACGGTATTAAAGATGTTATATATCTCTTGATAGTTTATACTAAAATACTGGGTATCAATAAAAAATGTGTGGTATTTGTTTTTACGAAATTTGTTTATAACGCCATCTATATTCATGAAACGTAAATTTTTAGGTACAACTTAAATAAAAGATATTCACCAGCTTTAGCAGTAAGAAACATATAATAAATTCAGTATGTATATTAGTTAACATGAATGGTTTAATAACGGTCGTCCGAATGCCTAATAAGTAGATTTTGATAATATTCGGCGCCAGTAAATCAAGTTGCATCCGAGATAGAACATCGTTCAATATGTCTAATCTTAAATTAACATCAATACTGTTTGCCGCAGGCACTTATTCTTGATAATATAGCCATGTGGTTAAACAATAAGTAGGTAACGGTAACTCATATGTTATATACAAAGTAACTTGTTCTATTTCCATTATAAAAGAGCGTTTGAGATATAATGACTATTAATTAGATTTCAATGAGAAAATATTTATTACGGTAAATCTCGAATTCGACTTACTTGACTTGCAATTATTTTACTTCACATAGGAGCAATTAATATTTAAATCAACAAAGATCAGCTAGCGCCTTAATAGAACAAAATGTTAATGTTAACAGTTGTCAACTGGCAACTGGAAGTTTATTATGATTTATGTCGACGATAGTTATGTACCTGTAAATTAGTATGTTATTAGCTGGAGCCTGTGACGATGTTCTCGTGAAAATGGTTTCGTTTTTATTTGGTTTAAAAGTGGCTTACCTTTTGTAAATTATAATTTTGTCATTACCTACTATTTGCAATATCTATAATCATGTTACTGACTTTAAGTAACTATATGTATATTTGTAATATCATTGAACTACATGACACTATTGATATTTGTCAATGATATACATTATACTTTCTATTATTATTATCTGACATTTATACATTTGTTCCACACTTTGATGTAATATATAAATTGTTTATTTTAAAAATTACATTATTTTCTTTTAACTAGAATGTCGCAATAATGATAACCAATTTAACTTATAATAAGTAAATTTTCTTAATGAAGATCTGACCAAAAATATTATGCATAAATTGAAATTATTTGCAAAATATCTATATGTAATAGAACGTTTCTGAATGAGATTAAATTGAACGAATGCTATTCAGAGTTGCTTGCATAAAAAACTTAAACTACGTGCTTAGCAAGAGCTTAGACACGCTTTAGTAATAAAGTATCTTAAATATGTGTTCAGCTAGGTTTCAAATTTTAGGCACTGCTTAATAAAGTTCGTGTTAAACCCGTATTCGTTTTTGTTTTTGTAATAAAATCGGTAATGTCTAAGCTATAAACATACGGTTACCGCCGTCGATAATTGTGCATCTCTCGAGACTCCGGTCACCACAGTGTAAACAGAACATCGTAGATCTTTCATAATATTTCTCACGAGTTACATATGCCTTGCGGATATAATAATATGTCCCTGCGCAATTCGCTTGACACGTAAAGTGTCTAGTAATTAATTTAATGACTTTGCAAGTTTATCTTTCACTTTCCCCTGCATAACTTGATTTACAACTGTTTTTGTTTAATGTGCTGACAACAAAAATAAAAAGAAACACAAAGCTGATGAGGAAATGAATGTATGTTTACAGGTAACAACTTGTAGAGTTACTACTGTTACACGGTGTCACGCTGTAAAGCTTTTCTCGCACTTTGTTCTTGTGTTTGTATATATAGAATTTTCAAATCTTTATTCTGAAAACTAAAAATGGTTATAATAATGGGATTCAATGTAAAACTGTAGTTCTATCTACACAATTTATTTGTTTTACTTTTGGCAACCCATCTTATAGTAGTTTATGACTGCCATTGTTAAGAAGGTAATGATATTACAAGTTTCTTGCGATCATTTCAATTAACTAACAAAATGGTGGCTTTCGTTAGATTTTTACAGAGAGTCTTTGTGGCAAGTCAGAATCCATGCTCCTTCCCATCCACTTGTGCACAATAGCCGAACTATACTACATTAACTTTCACCAATATTATAAAATATAAAGCCAAATAACACAAGATTACCCAAGATACCGCCTAAAACCTAAACAATAAACTATATTTTAAAGCAGTAATATATGGAAAAATATTGTAGCATATTCACGAAGGAATGTAATTGGTTATTGACAATTACGTTGCAACCGTTAGCAGCTAAACAGACATAACTAACTAACTAAAGGAAGATATGAAAATTGTAATGAAAATAAATTATTGACAACAGAGGTGTAAGTATTTTTTCTGTGAACATGTAGATACGCTTAAAGATATAGAATTATGATTGTTTGAGTAACTGAAATAGTAAATTAGAAGTATACTATTTACTTTCATTAGAAAAGGTTTTACGTATTTTAAATTGGTCATTTAATTTAATTCTCGAGCAGGTTTCAATAATAAACTCCATGATATTTTTATACACGCTTAGTGCACTTACTCATTAAAATGTTAACAGTATTTCGTGTTCAGTTAACTGAATGTCAAACCTATAGATCCGATCCCTATAACATGGTGTAAGTTCCGTGACTCTTCGCAATAAATCGAAGCAAGCGTATGTACGCCGGCGCACGCGTCACGTACATTTCAGCCAACACTGTTATTTTTCATATGTAATTAAAAATAGACTGCTATATAAAATTACTGGTTTTTCACCGTGTCTTCATTCGCACGTTTTTGTTATCCCTCTTTACTTGTGTGCTAAATTTCATTCGGATTAGCAGTTTTGTCGTGACTCGGTAACAAACGGAGACAGAGAGAATTAAGTTGGTATTTCTGATTAGATAATTAGTATTTGTACATACTATTTTTATTTCAGTTGTTGGATGTTTTCATAAATGCATAACGCAAGGAATTCAAAACTAATGCAGGCACTGATAATTCTATCGCTATATTTTAAAAATGAGCTAAATTTATTTTTAATTTTTTTAAGATATTCAATTTTTATACACCGAGAACAAAATTCAAATTGTGCCTTCTATAAGGTTTTTAGTCTTTCATTTATTTTCATCTCCATATTTTACACGTACAAAATTTTAAGATCTTGAAAAATAACGTAAAATATTAGAAACCGCTAAAATTAGATTTAGCTCTATATAGATAGAGAGATTTATAGATATATATTTTGTAGGTGGTAGAGACATGCTGAAGCATCAACTGGTTTCAGCATTAATGGGCCGGCTCGCCCTCGGTATTACTACCCGATACAGGCTGGCAACGCACTTGCGACTCCCCTGCTATTGCTAGTGTCTATGATCGGCGGTGATTACTTAACATCAGGTGACACACCTGTACGTTTGCCTCCTATCAATTAAAAATCAGCTCATTTTGAAATGTAACGATTCATTTGTCACATATTAAATACAGCAATTTTGTATTTAGAACCTGTGAAAAAAAACCATAATTTGCGAACTTACACACAGCCCATTGGGAATCCGCAACGCTATCAACTGATATACACCGCACTGGGTATAATTGCCCTGTCAGATATATTGCTATAAAATTATTCGTTTAATTGGCGATCCGCTTTACATGCACTCTACGTAACGACATCTGCCATGTTCTGAATAATTTCAATTAAATTAAATAATGTTTAAGTAAATTAGACTATATTCTATCTATACATGTAATATGAATATAAATATAAAGTGTCTGTACACTTCAAATGTCTGTACACTTTACATTTTTGTGACAAAAAAAATGTTGCAAGTGTTTTGGAATAAGTAATAAGGTACATTTCAACTATTTTTAGAAATGTTTGTCTGTCTGTTTGTTTGTTTGAACGCGCATTATACAATTATAAAGCATACCCCTCCTAAACATGTAGCCTTGGTTTCATTAAAATTGGTTCACTCTAAAAGTTATTGTAATTTTAATGACGACGCGACTTCGTACGAGAGCAAAGTAGATAAGTAAATGGAGTCACTGTTGTTCCTGTTTCACGAGGACGGGTTCACGGGGACCGCTTGTACTATAATATGTAAATACAGTAATACAGATTAGATGTTTATTATCCTTTCATACAAAAACTACTCCATGCTTTTGGTATATTTTATAGCTTATACATTTGAATAACATATAAATTTTAACTTGTATACATATATATTAAATTAGACGAAACAAAGATAAATATCGAAACAGTAATTAAGAATCCTGCCATCTGAAAGCTATTTCGCTGCAAAACTGTTGAATTACACGAAGATAACGTTTGCCGCCATCGTGAATACAGATACAATAGCAGAGGAAATTACTAGTGGCTGTTAGTATGTTATAATTTTTAAATAATTGTATAGCAGATGCAAATGGTCCTATATATCTGTAAATATTTCAATCAAAATATATTTCAAGCACCATGTTAGCGGGAATTAAAGTGTAAAGGCTTTTATTGTAGGGTTGAATGAGTATGTGAACAATTGTGATGTCTGAAAATGATGTACCCCTCGTGCACTTATTGTTGTGGACGTTAATAAAAGAATTTTCACTTTGTTAAAATTTTAATGCATAAACAGTTACTAGGAGTGCGCGGGAAGCAAATGTACTTCTACGAGCGTCGAGAGTTACGAGTGTGAACTTCGTGCGGGTGCAACTTCAGAGCGGTAGACGTTTCGTTCCGAAACAGTCTCTAAATTGGCCAAAGCATTAATTTTAAGTATTTGATTTTAAATCGTCGTCTATATTTTTGACTCATCTCAGATCAGATCGAATTATAAATATGTATTATATTAACATCGAGACAACTTAAGGATAAATAAATGCTAAATTTAGATTCCTATAATAATATTTAACCCTTGTTTTGTATTATAAACTTTTGATTGTACTATTCACAAACCTGAAAGACTATATCCAGAACGGCCAAAAGCATTGACAAAGACTATTTGTAGTACGGACTTTTGCCAGTAGTTGAAAATTAACGAGCAGAATTATCTTTGATATGCCTATATGAAAAAGCGCTTAAGAGCAAAACACCTTTTTCTTTTTAGGTTTAAGAATGACATAACTACATATCTACAATAGATATAATATCATCAAAACTAGAAGTGTAGTAAGCTCTGAGCGTTAGGGGTGATGTAAAATAATAATACACTGTTATATTGACAGTAGACAGGGCAGTCGCCGTCGCCCGCGACCAGTTAACACGTAACACAACGAGCACGACTTCAACAAAACGCACTACAATAAATAAAAACCTATTGTCGTACATTTTGTAATATCGGAGACACGTATCTGAGTGCTTGCTCACATGTCTGTTAGTCTGCACTCAGAGTTTAGGGGTCCGTTGCTTATATGGAAAACTCTTCACTGTACTTGTGTGTACTTATGTACACGAGTTAGAATTATACATTTTTGGCTTAACAAGATATAATCTTTTCAAAAATTTTATATTTCGCCTTACACTACATTTGTAGAAAAAACGACACTAACAATAGAAAAAGGTATTTAATACATTGAAAGTTTTAATACAAAGAAATACAAAAAACAAACACAAAGAAACAAAATGTTGACTATAGCTAACTTCAGGGTGTCGGTTTTATGTGACGGTGTGCGCGAGCATTGTAAAAATTTACTCTCATCATTTTTCCCTAACGCGCCAAAAGAAGTATAACTTTAAAAACATTATTTCAAAAACTAATAATGGAATTTATTATTCCAACACAATAAATAACATATTGTTAAATTACTTAAATTACAATTATATTGTTGTTGATAATTTCGTTATTATTATTGACAATGTCAATAGTTTATTACTGTTTTCCGAACTTGTGAACAACCGCATTGTATGCAAAAACCAACAGCTGCTCACTCGCCATGATACGAACAACAAATATTGATTTCATTATCGTATCACTGTAAAAACTATAATACAATAATAGACAGCAAATTACCCAAAGACAGAATAATCGGCAACAGTTGATAACAGATTTGTTGTAAAATAGCACAACAGCGTTTATTCATCATTAATACTAACCCCTGTTTGCTATGTATACGACTAATCATGTGAAATGAGTGCATTGATGTATGCCTAAAAACGTGACGCTTTCTAGCGCAATTCATATTTTAACATGGATCTCTAGCTAAATTGTAACTTTTATTTGTGACTAACCTCTGCTCGCAACTTCGTTCGCGTGGAATAGTTACTTTGGACTAAAACTAACACGCAGCGGAAGCTCTCAAGAGGAAAAAATCCCGATTTTTAAACATTATTTATTGCTGCTCCGCTTCTATTGTTCTTAGCGTGATGATATAACCATCCTCGATAAATGAGCTATATAACACCGAAATAATTTTTAAAATCGGACCAGTAGTTACTTAGATTTCCCCTACAACGTCACAAACGCACAAACTTTTTTTTTTTATTAGGTTCACAAACTAGACGACACACAAACAATTAATTACCTTACAATTAGCTGACATCAATAAATATAAACCTCAGTGTGGGTCTTAAAGTAGCGAACACAGCTTACTTAACAAATTAACATGCTTAGAAATTAAGTTATAATATAGTTTTTAGTCGTAATTGAAATGCACGCAAGGGACAAGTAAATATGTCAATGAGTTGATTAATGCCATTGTATTTCGATAACATACGATAAAGAGCAGAATGTTGGCCAACATTAGTCCTGCATTGAGGTGTCATAAAAGTTTTTCTGTTTATTGTACGACTCCCAGGACGTGGCACTACAAGCTTCACCTCTTGAAGTAATTCATCGCAGTCGACCAAGCCATGAATTAATTTATATAGAAACATTATATCTGCTGTTTTACGTCTATCACATAGGGTTTTCATTTTATAATTTAAAAGCCTAGTTTCATATGATGTTAAAGATTTACATTTTCTATCACAATATGCTAAATGATAAACAAAGCGCTTTTGTACTCGCTCAATTCGTTTAGTGTGTACATCATAGCACGGATTCCACACTTGACTGCCATATTCCAGGATACTCCGAATTATATTATTATATACAGATATAATAACCTCAGGGTCTCCAAGTGATCTGAGCTGTCTGGAAATAAAACCAGATAGACGACCTGCTCTACGTATTATGTCATCAATATGAAAGCGAAAACTTAAATTACTATCAATAATCACACCCAAGTCCCGAATGCACGAAACTTTATTTAATGGAACATTTTCAATATAATAATCTGTTTCAACAGTATTAATTTTTCTCGAAAAATTCATAAAAAAGCATTTTTTACTATTGAGTAACATGTTGTTATGCTTACACCACTTAGCAACATTATTGATTTGCGTTTGTAATGTTACAATATCCTCTAGTGACTCTATAATTTGATATAGTTTTAGATCGTCTGCATACATATGGAATTTACAATTGATCAAGTTAGCTAAATCGTTAACAAAAATCAAAAACAATATAGGTCCCATGTGTGACCCTTGTGGCACACCCGATGGCATAGTGGTTGTATGTGACACATAACCCTGAACCATAACTAACCGGGAACGATTTCTTAAGTATGACTCACACCATCGAAGTAGAGAACCATGAATACCCATATTCAACATTTTATGCAATAATAAGTCATGGTTAATGAGATCAAAGGCTTTACTAAAATCTGTATATATTGCATGTACCTCTTTCCCTTTATCTAGAGACATTGCAACATCAATACTAAAACATAGCAAATTTGACGTTGTCGACTTTTTAGGCAAAAAGCCATGTTGCGAGGGATGCAGTAGCTGCTTGACATGCCAGTAAACTTTTTTAACCACTAATGATTCAAAAACTTCGCCGAAAGCGGAAAGGATAGATATAGGACGATAGTTAGATACTTCACAAGGATCACCATTCTTTAGTACGGGTGAAATTCGAGCTAATTTCCATTGTTTGGGGAAAATCCCCAGTTGTTAATGATTCATTATAAATCGATGTCAAGGGATTGATCAAAGATTTAGCACATCGTTTAAGAAAAATAGGTGGGATGCCATCTGGTCCTGCGCCTTTATTAGCGTCTAGGTTCGATAAGGCTGTGGCTACTTCAGATTCACGTAAAGTAATATTATTCAGTGACAGAGTACTGTAACTTTCTAAAATGGGATGATGAGTATTTGAATTGTCTATCATTTTATATACAGCATTAAAGTGATCAGAGAAAATGTTACATATCTCTTGACCTCCGCTTGCTGTTCGTTGTCCAAGAGACATTTTATTTGGTAAAGAATTGCTATTTGATTTTAGACTATTTATGTAAGCCCAAATGTATTTTGGGTTAGTACGAAGATTTCTAGCGGCTGACCATTTAAACTTATTTAGACAATCCTTAATCATCTTTTCGAATCTTTTTCTTTTTCGAAGGGTTTCAAATGTTAGCTTATCCATCAAATTGTTATACTTTTTAAACTTATTATGATATCTTGCCTTCTCTTTTAAACATTTAATTAAGGATCTACTAAACCATATCGGGTATCGAAGATTTCGTTTTCTTGTACGTGGTGTGTGGTTACTAATAATTTCATTAAGTTTCGAATAAAAAGTTTACACCTTTGTATTAATATTACCAGTTGTACGCCAAAGATCTAAAGAGTTTATATCTCCTAAATCTTTAATTGCCAGTTAATAGTTGCATTTATGGAAGTTAAAGTGTAAAGAAGAATTGGGCCTCAGAAAACTTTTATTTTGTGTTACGAATAGTTGGATTTCAAGGGCAGGATGGTGTGGTCCAATTTGTCGAAGGAACAGCTTCAGAGACTTTAATGTATCCCGAATGGTTAGAGAAGATCAAATCCAATGTTCGATTGTATTCATTTTCAACGTGATTACATTGATCAAGGTTATGAAAGAACATCTCACACATCTATCATCAAATATCTCATGGTCAAAAATTGTATTGTTAAGCCATAATTCCGTTAAGACTATTATATCATAATTGTTATTTAGGATATTGACATAAAAATTTTCTGTTTTGGTCCTCAGACCACGTACATTTTGGTAATAGATAGATAAATTGAATTTTGATATTTGACACATACTAATAAACTATATAACCGATATTAAATTTATAAAGATTTTATATTTTCGGAGGTAACCCTTATAGATTTGGAATTACAATTTTTCCGTATAAAAATACGACTACCGCGAACCCAAAGGAACTCATATTTTTTCTCTTTGGCAATGACCCTAGCAGCAGCATGAAGTTTCTTATTAGCTGGTGATAAATGTTCCGCTACGTAGATTGGTTGATTCAGTCCTGTGATACCTAGACTGCTGGAATTAAGTCTACTTTCAGGATGAGCCCTGTTGTGCCTCTTCACTGATGCTAAGACTCCATCTCTTATTAACATCTTAACTTTACCTCTTTATAATATTAATATAAATTAAATCACGTAACAATATTTATATGAATAATTAATGAAATATAATGAGTTTAAAAGGCTACTAAAATCGAAGAAAAATCCCAAAAACGATGTATAATAATAATACTTCCTTAAAACTACAGCAGGATATACAAAATTCCACACCACGTTTAATATTCGTGTACACTACGGAACCAGACAATAATTGTCCTGCTCACACATAACACTTACCGATGTCGTCGTCCGTAAGTGAGAAAGGGACAGCGCATCGTAAAATTTCTCAGTAGCCCGCGATGTTATGATATTTGTTGAACCCTCGAGAATCACGTTAGCGTTTCTAATTATACTGACCAGTTGGAAGCAGGTGGTACCTTTATTTGGGTCATTGTCCACACAAATGGTAGGTGTGGTAGGTATCTTCACACCTTGCTAGACATACAAGTAAGAATATATGTATTTAAGTAGATCCTTTACGACCTGTGTAGATTATTTGCATGTTTTTTTATTGAAAAATTCAGTAATATACTCTACCATGTAGATAAGCTCCGGGAAGGTGGCCCCCATTTTTCGCGTAAGAATAAAAAAAATCGAAAAGGGTATGTCCTCGATTTTCGATTTTTTCCCATCGTTTAATTTTTTATGTCCATCTCTAAAAAAATATGAAAGGTTTAAAATTAGTGTGTCAGCACTCGAAAAAGCAAAAAAAATCAAAAACCTCAAGACGCATTCATAAAGTTACTTATTTGCCCATGTTTGCCTATCCTTTGCTTTTTTAATAAGTGACCTCCTAAGAGGAATATGTTGAGAGATCGAGAATTATAATTAGAAGTTGACTTTAGACGAAAAAATTATAAGATGGACAGACGTGCGCAAAGGACATTCTTTTAGAATCTATGTATATATATATATATATATAAATGTTTATATATTTTTTTTTAGAAGTGGGTAAAAAAATATTTAAAAATGAGCAGTCGGTGACCACATTCTGTATGAATTTTCAAATTCTTACGCAAACAATGGGAAGCCATCTTCCCAGAGCTATGTAGATACAAACGTATACTTCAATTTAAAGGTAAACGAAAAAAATAAATGGTAACCTAGACCAGCTATATTGAGTCAAATGGCAATCAAAAACCCTGCTAAAGACTCGGATAACTTACATTTTTTTTAAATTTTAATCTTTCCACAGTTAAAATATAATCGATTGAAACAAATTTACCTTTTTGTTATTGGATTATCGGATACGAAATTAGCATGTTTATTGCATACCGTAGTTTAAAATACTGTTTCGTACCTCGCATAAATTAATTGAAGCTTACAGGCACGATTGCAGGTAATTGGTTTCGTGTAGCGCTACCACGCGGCCACGGTACCACGGTGGTACGCCTAGACTCATTACCACTACATACATACCACAGGATAAGTGTACACGATTATATGTGAATTTGTTTTTTTTTTTTTGTTCAATAACAAGTAATGATTCACCGGTGTAATGTTATATACTTTTCGTTCGTTTCTACATTTACATGAATTGATTGATAGATTACTAAGATGTATTATGGAACTAATGGCTCAATCATCTAATCAGCAACTTAAAAAAATCATGAACGGGTAACTAATGTATCTCAAATAATGCAAGATGTTGACTAAAAAGTTCGCAACATCCTATCTTTGCCGTACCGTGAAGCTGTGGAACAATCTCCTGTAGTGTGTTCCCTCCTTCCTATAATATGGGGTCCTTCAAGCATAACCTGAAGAGGCATTTACGCAGGCCGGCATGACAGCGACGACCGACGAAGAATGACGTATCTCTCGGCAGTCGCCGTTGTTTTTGGATTGCACTGTGCTTACCATCAGGCACAGGGCAGCCACTTTGCCGTGCTATTATAAAAAAAAAAATTAGTTATAATATTCAACCAATAGAACAGGCGAAGGAATTAATCCATACCGCCAATTCTGAAGTTGTCAATATAAGTAGTTCTTGTACTCTTTAATCCAGATTAATGTAAAAGCATATGCGCCAAATCTTCTATAATATTTCACTTATTTTTTATCTTCTTAATCTTCGAATAATCATAAAACAAAATTATTCAAAAACCTCCAACCGTGGAGTTGATAAAGTCAAACGTTTGAAATTATCAGAACAAGTTAGGAGACCGATATTCAAGTGAAGTGACATGCGATTACTTCAATGTTCCAACAAGATGGGGGCTCCCTTGGAAGAACTTTCCAGGGAAATTTTGTGACATCTCGGAATCAATGCTCCGTGGTATTATTTTCCATTCACTTCACTTATGCACAATAAACAATTATGTTACATAAAACACCACCAATTTAACACAATGTAGAGACAAGTAACACAAGATTAAGAATAAAATATAGAATCCACTACATGACTGACTGAAATCCCGTTAAAAACTCGATGTTGAATTTAATTATATACTTCTTTTGGCGCGTTAATAGAAATTATTGAAAGTATAGAGTAACAAAGCTTCTAATGTAATAATTTACACAGACAGAAAAGTGTTTGTAACTTTTTAAAGAAAAATCTTCTTTGTTACCTATAGTTATTGGAATAATCTTTTTTAAATATTACGAGGTATACCCACTATCTGCGACATCTTTAGCTAAGTATTTTCTACTCAATGTCGTGTAAAATAAAAGTATTATATGATTGTGTATATACATAATCGTTATGTATATTTCATAGTTATTTAAAATTAACTATATAATTAATTGACATATTGAGTTATTATCTTATTACTTATAAAACGTTATCGCAAGTCTCTACAAAATCATGCTTTTATAAGTTGCTGTGAAAAAAAAAGTTACGAGAACGTGCTTTTGCAGTAAAATGTAACAAAAGACGGTTTTTACATGAACGCTAAGTGCGTACAAATATTTAGTAAAGCATGAACCCTATAGGCTTGTAGTCTTAGTGGCGAAAGAGGCAGAGGCGAAAACAAAATAAACCAACAACCTTCCTTCCATTTAACAAGAATCGGAACAGCACATTAAAGTAGTGGACATAAGTTCGAGAACGCGCGCGACGCACTGGTAGGGATGTTTTTTATAATATCGATATTGTTGCCGAAGCTACGGTAATATAGATAAGAAATATTACATAATTTATTAATAATTTACAATAACTAATTGGTCAGTTCATGTTTAAGGAATACTAAGACCAGTAACAGTTTTTTAGGTAATAGTGTTAGATTTTATTGTATATATTAATATGTGAACGATCGTAACGTCTGGAGATGTCGCCACTCTCTGAGCATCCACCAAAAATAAATATAAGTCTATGTGTATATATAAATATGTTGTGCTATATCATGTGTAATGAAAAGGTGAACCAGATCGAGTTTTTTGTCGGATCTTCTCAAGTATTCTATAGGTCTAAAGTGAATAAACAATTTTTGATTTTGATTTTAAAGTTTTAATACGACTTTAAATGTAGTAGTCCAATATGTAAATTTTACCAGATACGAAATACATATATGAGTTACTGAGATACACACTGGGTACATACGTGTACCTCAGTAATTCCTATATATATGAATAGTTTGCTTAATTTAGTATAGCTTAGATTCACGATGTTGTGTACCAAGGTAACAGCCCGAGCCGACGTGTGCCGTGCACCCTTGTGCTGGTTGTCAAATAAAATTGGCGGAGTGCCCTAAGCGCTATCCGTAGTAGTTTAGTGAAGCTGTAAAAGCTTGCCAAACCAATAGCGTAGTTAGTTCGAAAATAAACAGGTAATTTTACTAGATTCCGATTTGTGTTATTTACAAAACCTAAATATAATAATTTGTTTTTTTTTTTTTTTGTTTTCTTCAATCTATATCATAGTATTACAAGAATCTCTCTGGTCTTAAAGAAAAGTTATGCCAGTGATAATATATAAATGCGTCATGGCTATTTTCTAAAACTAGGGCTACGAAACTTATAAAGTGTGACATATTTATTTTCCACCGATATCGATGTCATAGTATCGTCATTCTGATTATATCCATGAGATTCTGTCGACGTAACTGTTTTATCGACATATTACAGCAAACCTATGCGCCGTGCGAATAATTTAAATATATAATATGTTATTAACTTTTTATCTAATGCGATTTGCGAAGTAACCTATAGTTATTATCACAAGACGCGATTAATTTGTTTGAGTTGAGTACAACAAGCACTGCTTTTACTGGGTACTTCATTGTACATACAATGATTTTATTTTTAACTGGTTGGTATCTTCCTATTTTATATTTTGTTTTTGGCAATCAATTTTTGGTACATGATATTATCATTATTGAGTATGTAATGATATTAAAAATTTCTTGCGATCATTCCAATGATCTAACAAGATGGTTGCCCGCTTGTTACAGCATCCAAGCTCCGTCCCATTTTTTTTTTTCGAAATAACTACGCTATTGACCCAGCAAGGTCTTAACAGCTTCACCGGACTACAAAGGCGAGCGCTTAAGGCACTCAGCCGATTCTATTTGGGCAACCAGCTCAAGCTCAATTTTAGTTTGAGTATGATATAGTCCTGTACATAATATAAATCGATAGAGTTTTTTGTAGGATCTTGGAATGTAATGTAGTTGATTTCATACTTTATTCATAATCTTGTATTTTTTAGTTTTGTTCTTGTGGACAAGTGATGTGGATTTCAATAATTATTCAACGGAACATGGATTCTGACTTGCAACAAAAACTCCCTGGTTAGTTCTAACCAGTGGGGTACCATATAGTTAGAACATTGAAATGATCACAAGGAACTTGTAATATAATTACCTACCTAACATTGGCAGTAGTAATCTACTAGAAGATTGTTTTGAGAAATAGAACAAAAATAAATGAAAATCGATTATTACTAAAAAGTGATATCTGATAGGCATAATAACGTCGATATTGCGTTGCCTCAAAATGTACCGAAAACGTTTTTAAGTAAGAAAATTTAATCATGGTCTACCATTACCAAAACAAAACTGTTGAGTTTATTTTTATTGAATTTACAAGGATATCAGCAAACACGCTGCGGAGACGTTATTTTGTCACATACCTGCATAAGTAATGAATATATTTAAAAAAAGCCTTAAATTAAAAGTATATTGTGAAGTGGTGTGAGGCAGAGAAAATGCGATCATTGTGTGAACATCTTAAAAAAAATAAGTAGAAGAATTGTTCGATTACAAGCAATAATAAAACTGCAGCGGCTGATCAAAGGCATCGCATTTCAAAACACGCTCCAGATTTAAGTATAACATTTAGGAATAAGTTCTAATTGTGTCATATGTTGTAACTTTAAGTTAATACTTACAAGCGTGCGCCGCCGGTTAAGGCTCTAACAACTTTACGATAATTACTTGAAGGCTTTAGAGGAATACGGTTAATTTATTAGATAGTTACGTTAAAAGTGGTATACACACGGGATAACAATTGACGCGTGCACATCGCGTACAATATACAGTAAATAACTAAGATTATCGGTTCCTAGATCAAAGAAACATTTTCGTTTCAAAATCAAAAATACTCACTCAATTTAGGCTCTAAGAAGGAGAATTTCGCTTGTGAACGTCAAAACTACCGCCGATTCCGAAAACAACCCAGTCATCTAGAAGAAATTTCAAATTTATAAGCCTGTACTAGCAAAACTTTAAAAATGATGTATGTGGATTTACTAATGACAACGCTGTTAATAGTATTAATATTCGCTCATTAAAAATTCGAATGTATACAATTTTTGTTACCGGACAGAAGATATGGAATTGTTAATCTCAAACACCGATAATTATTGGTTTTTCCCGCTTAAAGTTGTACCGAGAGGACATTTTTTAAATGATCAGCTTTTATCAAAACTTCTTTATCCTCAATGAATAATATTATTAACGTCCTAGTAAATTCAGGTTATCGGATTACTGTTCAGCAATCCTTACTCGTTACTTTGCATATATTAGATCATTCAGATGAAGATCGTTATAAATTAAAGCGAACGTTACTTAATCAATTTTAGATGGAAGTTTAAAGTTTCGTTTATTCCAATATTTAAGTACAGTTTAGTTAGTTTTAATGCTAATATGGTATATTCTAATTAGTAAAACCTATAAAATTGGATAAAGGTAATCATAGTAAGGGTTCTAACTAAATAAAATACGAGCACTATTACTTACACGTTAGTTGACGTCTCCAACTCCTATTGTTAATTACATCTTTGCCGAATAAAGAGAGATTTAAAATGACAACGATATAAAAATCAACAGCAATTTCCTTACGGACTATTTTGCACATATTCCATTTTTAATACACCCATATAGAATAACACAGCATTACCGAGCGTAATAGATTTCCGTATGTTTACACATAAATAGGTGCTTCTACCTGGGGCGATACTACATCGGCCGGCATGCATTATCAAACATTCCACTACGCTCTTGTAAATTGACGAAATTAAATCTCGATATTTTTCTCTTAACGTTTGTCTGTTACGTTTTAACATTCTTTTTATCTCGTTTTTTTTAAGAGAGGTTTTTATTTTTAAGAAAACAATTTATGGTACACTCGTAAATGAGAAAAGATTAATAATGGCTGTTAAATTGTGATGATGGTAACCACGAATGGTTACGTTTGAGCATTTGTATATACACTATCGCCTTGCAATGATTTTATCGCTTTTTTCCTTCATAGAAAGCTAGAACTAGCTATAAATATGGAATCCTTGTCTACAAATAGTACTCTTTCACAGATATAAACTAGACGATAAGTATCCAATAAACAACAACTACGCTACTGACCTAGCAAGGTTTTAACAGCTTCACCGGACTAACAATCCATCAAGCGGTTCAAGTTATCGACCGTGTTACAATAATAGCCATGTAGTTCTTGTCAGTCTTTTTGTCGGCTTTGAATATAACCGAATGTTTGAACCTGCGCATAAAATAGTTAAGAAATTCATACAAGACAAATGTTAATTTTATTTTGTCTTTAAGTTTTTTATTTATTTGTTTTTCCTGCAGTCTTGGTTCGCCAACTTTTGTTTCAAATTATTCTAACTTTAGTGCAGCTTAAAGATAATATTAAAGTGAGCAACACTTGATTTTAAAATTATACGTAGTTACAGCTCATTGTCAATGTATTTTTTTAGTTAATTAGTAACTTGAATTTGTTGAGATAATAGCTTTTTTTTTTTTCGAAATGACTACGCTATTGACCCAGTAAGGTCTTAACAGCTTCACCGGACTACTAAGGCGAGCGCTTAAGGCATTCAGCCGATTTTATTTTGGCAACCAGCTCAAGGGTGCACGGCACACCTCGGCTTGGCTGTTGCCTCTTGCATGCAAAATCGCAAACTATCTTAGCTAACCTAGCTTCTTCATATATGTATGAGTTGTTGAAACGTATATGTGTACCAAGCATATACGCCTCAACAACTCCTTCATATATTTATTATCGGAAAATTAAGAGTTTTTCAGTTCGATAAGGGAAAAAAGTAAACCCTTCCACTTTTATGTGTAAGCGTGTAGGCGTGCACGTGTGTGGGGGTGATCGTGTAGTGTTGTAGCAGTGATGTATATTTGTGTGTCATCGTATCGCGCAAGCAACGCACTCAAGTGCTCCCTACCGAGGGATCGAACCTAGACTTGAGCCACTGCCGTGGGAGGCCTAATCGGGTGACTTTTATGGCGGGTTCATTGTTATCTTTTATAACCATGTTTTGGCTGTAATCTCGGGAGTTCCGATCGGGCGCTCAACGTGAGCGGTTGTCCGTTTTGCTGCGCGCTTCGATTTCGATACTCGTGCTTTAGTGACGTCTGTCATTAGTTCGGGAGTGTTCATCATTGTTCCGATCGGGCACACGTGCACTGTACTGCACTGCACACCTGCATTCTTTTCCCAGAAATTGAGTGAGACCTTTCCATTGTACTTATTTATTGCTTTATTTAATTCTTAGTATAATTATTTGTTTACTCAGTTATTTATCTATTTATTTACGTAGTTCTTTAGTAATTTCTTTATGCATTTGTTTACTCTTCAATTATTTATTTAATTAATTATCTATTTACTTATTTGTTTTCTATTTACACGTTTTATTTACTTGTGTATATATTACATACGTGGATAGTACCGTAGCTTACCGTTTGGCATGCCCCCTGCCCTTCAGGCAGGGAGGTTGGTTCGTGGCGCCCACTCCTCCCTTAGGTCATCAACATGGAACACGCAGCTCTTTTTAAAGATTTTCTCCTACGATAACGCGGATATCGTTGCTAGTTTCGATAATTATGTAGCGTTATTCGGTGACACTACGCAGTACGTGCCCCGTGTGGAACTGCGAATTCTTACGCGATTCTCTTGTCGCAATCGCCGTCTGACGTCCGAGATAGGGGCCTCATAGAGGCATCACTACCAAGCTCCAGCTCGGACGCCGGCTCCATGATGGAGCTCGACGTAGCGACGTCCGCCGAGCCGCCTTCGACCGATAACGCGCCCGCGATTCCCGCGCCTTCAGCGCAAAACGTAGATAATCACGGGTATAAAATCGTCACTTACACTAGACGCCGCGGTTCGCGTTCGTCAGATTCTGACTCGGGTTCTACACCCCCCGAAAAGTTAGTTAATATAAATGGCGCCCGAGTGCCAGCGCCAACTACACCGACACTAAGCCTAATCTCTAAACCACGCGTGGGCGGACCTAGCTCCGTTTCTGTCGCTCCTTCCCAACCTACGGGTTCCACAATTAGGAAACCGCGCCCCCCGCCCCCTGTCACAATCCAAGACAAGTCCTAGTGGACTTCTATCTCGAATCGACTTAAGTCGCTTTCAATTAATTATACGTCCGCCCTCAGTACTCCGGCGGGTATTCAAGTTAAATGTCCCACCTCTACCGACCATCGTGCGCTAGCAAAATTCCTTAGGGAATCAAAGTTAGCCTATTTCACTTTCGCACTCGAGAAGGAACGACTCCTCTGCGTAGTGCTTCGCCGCGTCCCGGCCGAGATCTCGGTCGATGACGTCACCCTCTCCCTTAAGGTGAAGAATTTCCCCGTGCATGAGGTACATCGGATGTACCATCCACGCACCCGCGCCCCGTACAACCTCACATCGGTCTGCGATCTAAACGGCATCACCGGTGAGCCCCCACGCAAGACCCATACCCCGTCGCAGTGCCATAACTGGCAGTGTTATGGTCACTCGGCGAGGAATTGCCACCTCCGCCCCAGGTGCGTCAAGTGCCTGGGAGACCACGCCACGAATGAGTGCGAGCGCACTGCCGGCACTCCTGCACCTCCGAGTTGCGTGTTGTGCGGTAACGCAGGTCATTCCGCTATCGCGGTTGTCCTCGCGCACCGCGCACACAACGTCCTCGTCAGGCAGGATAGGCCGCCCCCCGCCCTCCACCTCCATCATGTCCGTGGAGGTCTTCCCGGGCCTGCCGGGTGCCTCCCGCACCCCGGTAGTGCCCGTGCCCACGACCTCACCGCGCTCGCCACCCTCTGTGCCGCATGCGGCCCAACCCGGGCGGGCCCCTATGGCCCCCTGCGCCCTCCGACCCCAGCCTCAGGCGCCGCCGCCACAAGCGGCTTACACCTCCTCCTCTTTCACCAGTAAGGTCGACTGGTTGAAACAGTTACTCCGCGAGCACGACATTCAAGAGGTCTTCGCTTTCCACGTCATTGTAGAGGTCGAGGAGGAGCTAGGTCTTCTCACCGCACTAGCGCGCTTTCCGTCTATCGGAGCCACAATTCAGCGCCTCGCCCGGTCACCCACATTTAAATAAGTTTTAAAATTCGCGGGTATTAATAAAGTAAAACCACGCGGTCTATCTCTCTCGTTTTTCAACGCGAGATCCCTTCGGACACAGCGCGGTCTAGTAGCTGACTTTTTGCGCGATAGACAGATTGACGTTTTCCTCATCCAGGAAACGATGTTAAAACCGAGTATGCGTAATCCGAGAATCGCGAATTACTGTATAGTCAGGAACGACCGTGTCACCCGCGGGGGTGGCACCTTAATCTATTTTAGGCGTTCGTTATACTGCATGCCGTTAGATCCGCCCGCATTAACCAATATGGAAGTGTCAGTGTGTAAATTAGGTATGACCGGTCACTCGAATATTATTTTAGTTTCCGCGTATTTGCCACCGAAAAAAAGAATTGCTAAGATCCGATTTGCAGGCGCTACTTAATTTAGGAGATTCAGTTATTATAGCGGGGGACCTCAATAACGGGAACGTTATCTGGAATAATCTGTGTACCTCTCGTAACGGGAGGATACTCAATGAACTAGGTAGGGTTCTCGCGTTTGACGTCGTAGTCCCTTCGGAACCCACGCACTATCAAGATCATTGCCGACCCACAGTTTTAGACATAGCTCTCTTAAAAAATATCATGATTCCTGTACGACTCATACAAGTCGTACACGAACTTGATTCAAATCATCGCCCGGTTGTTTTACAATTAGGTCACAATTCAGACTTCACCCCGCCGTCGGTTAGGGTGGCTGATTACCCGAAACTTGTTCAATATTTTAAAGAAAATCCGTCGTCTAGTAGTTTAGACAGGATTCCGGACGTGTTGATGTCTAAAGCCGACGCGGATTCGACCATCGATTCCCTGGTTGATTATCTCCAGTCCGCCGTCAGGGTGACCTCGAAAGTGTTACAAGCGGCGAACGATCGCCGTTTTATACTCCTTGACGACGTAAGAGCATTTGATCACGGAAAAGAACGCTGCGAATCGAGCTTACGACGCTTACCCGTCTGTAGTGAATCGCAATCGTTTACGTTCGTTACGAAAAACAGTCAAGTCTCGTATTTCCGAGATCCAGGGTGACAGGTGGGACAAACTCCTGGAGGGTATCCAGCCGTCTCACCTGTCGTAATGGACTCTAGCACGAACTCTCAAATGGTCACTCCAATGCCTCCTTTCGACAGAGGCCCCGGGTTGCCTCCCGCGTTTGATAGCATAGATAAAGCAGAATGCCTTGCCGCAATCTTAGAGAAACAGTGTTCGCCAAACACTGATAACACTGACCCTTTCCACAACGGATTAATCGAATCAGCTGCGGAGCATGTACTCGCGTCTCCTCCGGCGGATACCCTAACCGCGATCTCTTTCGATGAAGTTGCAGGCGCAATCAAGCGTTTCAAGCCTAGGAAGTCCCCAGGTCCCGATGGTATCAGGAACGAGGTTCAGAAACTCCTTTCTGTTCGCATCATAGTTCTATTGGTCAGCGTTTTCAATGCACCCATGTCCCAGGGTCACTTTCCAGCCATCTGGAAAATGGCCATAGTGATAGGTATACACAAGGCCGGCAAGAAAGCTACGCTTCCCGATAGCTATCGCCCCATCAGTTTGTTAGGTACCTTAGGGAAACTTTACGAGCGGCTCCTTCTGAACCGTCTCCAGGTTACGATTACCGACCGTAGTTTAATACCGCCTGAGCAGTTTGGATTTCGCGCCAAACATTCTTGTACAGATCATCCAAAAATTATGTAAATCTCGCGTACCCGATAGGTTAATTCATATTATCCGCGATTATCTCACTGATAGGACATTCCGCTTCAGAGTGGATGGTGAACTATCGCTGCCACACCCGATACGCTCAGGTGTACCACAGGGCTACATACTCGCGCCCACGGTCTTCAATATGTTCATCAGTGACCTACCTCGGTCTCGGGGGATCGAGGTAGGTTGTTACGCTGATGGTACCTGCACCGAATAGCGCGCAGGAAGTCGACCGCCGTATGCCACGAGTGCGGCGTTGACCCGGACACCGCGCAGCACACATTGTCTGAATGTGCTGCGTGGGAGGAGCAGCGCCACATTCTGGCTGCGGCGGTAGGAGTGGAACTCTCGCTGCCGAGCGTGGTCACAGCCATGCTCGGTAGCGAGGAAATATGGAACACAGTTGCCTCCTTCTGCGAGGAAGTCGTCTCGCAGAAGGAGGCGACGGAGAGGGCCTGCGAGAACGATCCGCTAAGCGGCCCTCTCCGCCAAAGGAGGACAGGCAGGAGGAGGCGGCAGTTTGACCGCCTTCCTATTGCATAGGTCCGGCGGACAAGACGGAGACGGCCGGTGTGTACCCGGCTGTCTCCTTACACGACGAGGCCCGGCGGCGGCACTTCTGCTGCTGGGCCACACCGCTGGGGCGGCACGATGAAGTCTATAGAGATCTCGTGCCGCCCCAACAATAGCGGAAGACATACACCGTGGGGTTTTAGTCTGTGCGAGTCGGACATAACCCACCCTCTCCCCAGGTAGGGTGGGTATCCATAAGGGATTTCCCCACGTTAAAAAAAAAAAAAAAGGTTGTTACGCTGACGATACCGCTATTTACACTTCCGGCTGGCGATCGGACTTTCTTAGGAAGCGCATCGAAAAAGCCGTTCATACTCTCGGTGAATGGTTTCGTCGATGGCGCATAGAAGTTAATCCTGATAAGAGTGCCGCAATACTCTTCAATCCCACGAAACGTGCTAATAACTTTGAGTCCATCAAACTATACGGAATCGATATCCCTTGGGTTGGAGAGGTCAAATATCTCGGTGTTACATTAGATATACATTTAAAGTTCAATTCACATATAGACAGAGTGCCAAACAAAGCCGCTATGGTCTTGGGTCGCCTCCATCCGTTGCTTTCTCATAAGAGTAAGCTGTCCCTCAGACACAAGCTCACTTTGTATAAGACATGTATCCGTCCCGTGATGACATATAGCTGCCCCGTTTTTGCGCATATGTCCAAAGATAACTTTGATAAGCTACAGGTTCTCCAAAATTGTATTTTACGTTTGTAGTCCGGTGAAGCTGTTAAGACCTTGCTGGGTCAATAGCGTAGTTATTTCGAAAAAAAAAAATGGGACGGAGCTTGGATGCTGTAACAAGCGGGCAACCATCTTGTTAGATCATTGGAATGATCGCAAGAAATTTTTAATATCATTACATACTCAATAATGATA
>JACEII010000076.1:1552522-1584804 GCA_014332785.1 Antheraea mylitta | reverse complement strand
GTCGGTAATCGTAACCTGGAGACGGTTCAGAAGGAGCCGCTCGTAAAGTTTCCCTAAGGTATTTAACAAACTGATGGGGCGATAGCTATCGGGAAGCGTAACATTCTTGCCGGGCTTGTGAATACCTATCACTACTGCCTTCTTCCAGACGGCTGGAAAATGACACTGCGACATGGCCGCATTGAAGATGCAGACCAATAGAGCTATGATGCGGTCAGGAAGGAGCTTCAGATCCTGGTTCCTGATCCCATCGGGACCTGGAGACTTCCTAGGCTTGAGACGCTTGATGGCGGCCGAAACTTCATCAAATGTGATCGAGGTTAGGGATCCACCGGAGGAGACGCGAGTGCATGCTCTATGGCTGAATCTATTGACTCGATAATGGAAGGGTCAGTGTAATCAGTGTTTGGCGAACACTGTTTCTCTAAACTCGCGGCGAGACATTCTGCTTTATCAGTGTTATCGAACGCGGGAGGCAACCCGGGGCCTCTGTCGAGAGGGGGCATTGGAATGACCGTATCGGACTTAAACTTTCGCGTGAGGGTCCAGAATGACAGGTGAGACGGCTGGAGATCCTCCAGAAACCTGTCCCAACTGTCACCCCGGATTTCAGAAATACGAGACTTGGCTGCTTTCCGTAAGTAACTAACGCAAGCGTTCACGGTTCTCTGCAGACGGGTAAGCGTCGTGAGTTCGAGTCGCGGCGTTCTTTTCCGTGATTTCTGATGTTCGCCTGGTTAGCTAACACCTTCGAATTGAAAATCTGTTGTCAAGCAAGTAGCAACTGTAAGTGTGTTTTGACAACTTCACGAACTCCAATTATTCCGTAGCATAGTATCTTAACGTAGATTTCGGTCAAGTATTAAAAAAATGCATTTATTAATACTTATAACTATTACTATCTTCCACAAGTATATTATGTTATTTTATTGTTATTATTTTTCTCTTCGAAATGCTCGTTTACGAAGCGGCTGCGTTCTTAGAAACCACAATAATTACCGGTCGACCGCTCGTATTATAAATTACACTTTTATTTTCAGTGAATGAGATAAAACGATGCTTCGATAATACGCTGCTAGGAAAATGGCCGCACTCGGAAATACTTGCATACATTTGTATTTCGCTATTAAAGTTTTACTGATTTCATTCTTACTATATCTTGCATCGTAATTGATAAATTATGCTTATAAGTTCATTAATGTTTTCAATGTAACCTTTTGTTTTTTTTTATTATACCATATGCCTCTGTACGCAGTTTTGCTAATGTCAGGTGTGACAGATAAATGTTCTAAAATTAACTGCAAATTTTGGTTAATGTAGAATGCTTTAAAAATGGCATAACAGGGGAGATACGGATTCTTTTATTTTTCATTTAATATTAAAATAAATAATACAGTGAAGGTGCCAGAAGTTATCAAATTTGAATCCGTTAAAATCGTGTACATAGAGGTAGACTCTAGCTGGCTTTCATTCCGAAGTCGTTAATACTACACTCCTCTCTAAGCTTGAGATATTATACCATAATATCATTTCAGTATTCACACCTTTGTACACATATTATTTTTCACACAATCCATCCATACCTTTTTCGGTCTTCCTCTACCCCTATATCCATCTACCAGCATACTTAAAATTACATAATTTTCATCTCTCCTTATGACAAGCCCATACCATGCTAACCTATTACTCCTTATTTGTAGACCGGTGAAGCTATTAAGACCTTGCTGGGTCAATAGCGTAGTCAGTTCAAGAAAAAATAACCTAAACTTAGCTGTCACTGGAGCTGTCTTCAAAATAGTAGATTCAAAATAAGTTCTAAGTTTTTGCTTAGAAGAATGATAAACATCAATCGTCACAAATTTTCTCGTTTATAATATTTATAGTATAGATATGTCTTTTGATATGCAGAACTCGTTAGGTTCTTTTTAATTAATTGAGTAATTAATTATATAAATAAAAATGACAACTCGTTAAAAACATAAGCCGGAACATTAAGTCGAGCTGCATGCACCATCTGACATATCTGATCGGATTACTGACAGGATAAAAAACCCGTGAATCCTTGTACCTCCACCTGACGCCCGTTTCCTTTTCGAAATAATTTCTGGAAATATTAGAGAAATATTTTTACTAAAACCTTCCTCTTTTTATACTTACTACTAGCTGATTCCCGCGACTTCGTCTGCGTCGCTTGTATCTCAATTGTTTTGTTGTATCTTTAAAAAGATTAGACAGCGTTTTTGATCATACTCACGATCATACTCGAACGATATTGAGGTGGATCGCCAGCAGTTCAAGTTTGATCACACTTGCTTTATAGGTTTTATCGTTCGACCACAACCTCATCTCACATGTTAACCATAGAGGAGTACAAGCTTTCAAAAGCAGGTACCGGAACACACTAACAGGTGCTTCTGATTCTCAATTAAAGGTGCTGACTAGGCAGGTGGGATTATAAAAAACCCTGCCACCATGCTATGATCTCATCACGATGTTTTCCTTCACCGAAAGTTCTAGATCATTCGAAAATATTCGAATCAACGCCCATCTACGTGGTATGACACGCTAACAAATAGATGTTGACAGTCTTCGTTTTAATGACAAACTAAACCCGTAAGCCTCTTTAATTATACATAGATGAATGGAGTTATACTTCGATCGTACTTATATGTAACCGTAGGGAAGATTGTTCCACAAGGACCATTTGTTTCAGGTCACTCTTTAAGATTAGGTAACGCTAAATACACTATGAAAAATTTTACACAAATTCCAAATCAATGAAATTTTTATAAGACATAAAATCTTAAAGAGATTAGATAAAATCTAAATGCCTTTTTAAAATCTACTATCTCTAAATTCTTATGTATGGTATGTTAAAAATAAAATGTAATTTAAATCTGTGGTTCAGTACATTTTTATGCATTTTTGCAAACTAGCGTGTCGATTCATAAGTTAAAAGTTTAAAGACTTAAGTTATTTCTTATCGGTACCAACTTACTGGAATATTATTTTTAATTATCTGGATTAGGAATTGATTTGATTTACATAGAGATACTTAGAATGTTTGATTCAAACACATAGATACAGTGCTAATGCTATGTTATGGAGACGAGGTTGACCGCATTTTTTTTTTCAAGTTGACTACGCTATTGGCCTTCAAGTCCTTTACAGCTTCACCGGACTACTTGACCGCAATTGATCGCATAATCATAGAACAAATTAAAGGATTTAGTACAGCTGAATGTGAAGGCAGCAAAATTAATCTCAAAGATAGTTAGATGCAAATAATGTACATGTTTTTCTTTGCACAGAAAATATTAAACATCGTATCTATTAATTTATATATATTATATTATATATATATATATTTATGTATACAGCGAAAATAATGCATACAAACAATAGCGGCTGTTCGTGATTACGAATTAATAATACTATTATGTTTTATCAAAATGAACTTGAAGGGATAGTTTTATTAGTTACATTTATATTTTTTTTTTATATATATTATTAAATCATACACTATGTAATATTATGCTACAGACCCTAGGAGTAAAGCGGCTAACATAAAAAATGTAAGCCCAAAAACATGCTAAAAGAGATTGTCGCCGTATAACATTGCAGACAAATCATATAGTTTAGGATGAAAGGTTAGAAGCAAAGGACGGGAAAACTAAAATGCGAAAGAAACCACGGAAAACAGAAACGAGAAACACCTAGTATTAATATTGTATTGTAGTGTATTAATATATTAAATATTTTCTTTCCATGCTGTATATTGTTATTTGTTTCGTTCTGTTACTTGATTAAAAAGAAATTGCACAAAACTTTTCATATGCATATCGTGTAAAAAGGTTATTCCGGTTTATTATTTCAATATCCACATTTAGGGAACCCTAAACTTTACAGTTAAAAACGTGATTTGAAAGCGATAAGAAGTATCATCAAATAAATACTCCTAGTCGATTACTTATCTCGGTAACAAAATCTATGTAATCGTTCTCTCGGCTACCATACAAATAACTCGATTTATCTCTAGAACTCTATCTCTGCCGCTTTTGGTGATGGACGGGTATCATTCATATTAAGACATCATTTCGGGCCTTAAAGTGTTAAGTTATATATTTAACGCGTTAGGACTTTGTTGAAATCAGATATGGCTCTTGGAAATTCAGATACAATCGCTTTAAGAATTTGAGAAATTAAAACATCGCAATGAGATAATAACGTGATGATAAATTGTTTTTCAAAGTTTTGGGTATAAAATCAAGTTAAATGTTTCATGCCGAACAATTATTGAGTCTTCATATCATCAACTACAGAGGATCAGCCTGTATACAATGTCAGTTTGAATTAAAATACTGATCACTTCTAAAGTAAATCATTTATTATATGAACTGCCAAGACTACACTGTCTGACTGGTGCACAAAAATACAACCTTTACTTAATTCATATTACGATGACGCTACAGTTGCATTCCCGCAGTTGCGTTGAAAATTCAATTTTTTTTTTATGATTTGGTGATAAAACACAAAACAATGCTATAAGAAGAGATAACCAAAGTATCTCTACTTTCAAAATTGTTATTAAACACTTTTTTTATGAAATCGGGAAAGAGTCGTGCGTAAAGCGTTTAAATTCTCTCATTTCTGTTTTGTACTATTATAATGATTCGTCGTTTTGTGTACATGTAAAGGATTTAGCAGGTAACCAAACGAATATAAATGACTTCTAGGTGACGCCCACGTGTGGGCAAGCGTGTCGCGTGGGCGCATACTCGGATCTCGGTCACGGAATCTTTGCAAATGTGGGCAGCCACTTGAAGTATTGATGACATTGTAAGAAAGCCTTGCAATCCTTTAAACAGTCATTGCCCATAAATTGTAATTTAAAAACACAATTGTATTTATATTATTAATATATACACAATAATTATTGTTTGTTGTTAAAGACACTAGCGGTAATTAACATCTGCAGAAAACCTTTTTATCATAATGTATATGTATGTGATTTTTACGATTCTTTTACTGGGGTAGTTTCTATACTTACGAGGTTTTACAATATGCAAAATTGAAATTATTTAAAACAATATTCACATATAATAGCAAAAGTTAGTAACTTTATAATTTATACACATATCCATTGTCCAAAAAGACAGAGTTTTACAACTACTTGAGAGGGTTTTAATTACATACAATACTGATTTCAGGTAAGAGCCTCTAGTTACAGTAGTTTGATTGTGATTATTTACCGAACCTTTGTTTCATACATTTCAGTAGACAATATCTTTCAAAAAATATTACAAGACAAAGACCCGTATTAAATACTTTTCCTTGCTTCAACACTAAACTTTCAAATATTCCCATTTACTGTTAAAATTTAGTGCTCTCACGTACATTCCGCCAGTTCGAACCCCGCGCATATCGGATCCGCATTCCTCTGATCCCAACCATTCGACTGCCGCCGCTGTACGTTTCAAGCAAAACAAAAATTAAATACACTGTAAGGCCCATTTCGCATATTTCGCGTATTTTACTTACTAAATACTTGTACATCAAAGCGAATATTCTGGCTTTATCGTTCGCGGTATCTCTATAGGTCAGCGGTTTTCAAACTATGGCGTTGTTTAACCCACGCGTTCAGTGTATGGTCGACTTTGGTCACATTAATTATGTGTATACTTAAATCACATGTTATTGGTTTAGATTAAATAGCCAAACGTAACGAAACCGTATTACAAAGTCTAATAATAAAATTTGACAGAAGTAATTAAAATCGATATAAGCTTTGTATAGATCAAATCGTAATGGGAAGCATATAATTAAGAATTAGTCTACAATTAAGCCGAATGAAACACATATTAGTCTGAAATAACAAATCCCATTTTCAGGAAAACCAAGACGCGAGTATCAGTTAGTATAGGATAGCGTAAGTAACAGTCTAAACATCTGTTACAGTTTGTAGAAATTGGTAATATTCAATCTACGGCTCCATGCATAACAAGATATTTGTGGTACGGTCTCGTAACATTTGTGAAGAACTAAACAATATGCCTATAGTTAACTGTGTTATAGCATCAAAAAGTGGTTTCAATGACAACTAATATGGAGTTATACATCTATAGACCGATGGCTAATAATATATGAGCTGCAGAGGCACTCTTCCAACAGTGTCAATCATTGCGAAAATATCCATGATAATATGTTTTATGTATATTATATACCCATGTAAGGTAAGTTGACCCATTGAATGCGTTTGATACCCGCGTTTTTTAAAAAATATACTAAATAAAATAAATTTTAATATGTAATATGTATCTGGAGAATATAAATCCCAGACCAAAAATGTCGTATATTGCTTACTCACTGTATCTGGCAGGTAATTAATTGTACTGAAGTAAACTGTGATCTTCTGCTTTATTTTATATTTAAAAAAAATGCATAATTTGGTTAAATTTCGTGTAAATTTACTGTTTGATGTATTCTTTTATATTTGATAGTCATTTATTCGTTCTAATTTTAAATATTCATTTTTTTTTTACCCAAACCTTTAATGTTAACATAAATGGAAATCTACTATCTTTAAATTTTTCTTAACAATTGTAAGCTTTAGTACAGTTATAACATTGTTTGGTAGTTTTATTTTTGTTCATTTTATCGTATATTGGTCAATGTATTTATTTTCAAACGCTTACCATATTTCAGATAGTAACTTGTGAGATAATAATTGTACGGTGTGGAAAACATCATATTCTTATGAAATCACAATATATATATGTGTGCAATTGTTGAGAACATAGATATAACATTTAATTATTATAGTGAAATAGTTAAAAGTTTGAGAATCTGTGTGTAAGTTAGTCGTCCGGCACGCGGCAGAAGATGGCGCGATACGCGCGCCTCTTGCTGCGACTAATGTGACATCTCAACGCGTAAACTATACGTTTTTATATGGTCCTGAGATATTGGCCTTTGATACCATCTCAATTTACGTCGATTTACTTGAAATATGTGAAAGTGGAAAACATATTCTTTTCTTTACTCTAGAGTTATAGAGATATCGTAATATTATTTTTCTTTATTACCAATGAAATTATATTGTGACGTGACGTAGTATAAAAAAAATTTCTTGAACAGTTATCGATTATTAAAAATAGAACTGGCCAATTTAGGTATAAACTGTTAAGAATCAATTCTAACAATGAATCACTTTTTAAATAACCGACACGAGTTCGGACAGAGCTACTACACGCTACGACTACCACCGAAAGTGAGTCAAGACGACCCGACATTAAAATATAGCATCGAGAAATGGCGTCTCAGGTCATTAGTAACACCTCCCAATATAGTCATAGTAGGTCATTAAAGTCATTAGTAGTACAGAGAGTGCTAACAATATTTATTTTAGATTAGAACTGTCGACGTTACTCTACGCATACTGTAAAAAAGAGTAGGTTACCCTCCATGGCGGCCTTTGCGCTGCCGGCTCCCTGTCCTGGCTGATGGGGTGGGAGTTCTTGCCACCGTGTATGACCTAAGAGCTCACGTCGCAAGGAAGAGAACAGGGGAGTTTCCAGCTCGCAGCGAGGTTGAGGCCAAGAGGAGGGGGTTGGGAGAAGACATTAGGATGATGAAGGCAGGATCTTGCGGACGAGCGGTTAGGGTGTTATACAGTTGACCCCGTCTGCTCGGTCCTGCCGGAGTGGATAGGGAGAGGCTTGAGCTCCTTGTCGCATCGACTGGAACAGGTACTCACCAGACATAGTTTCTTTGGATGATACCTGTACCAGATCGCTCGCAGGGAGCCAACCGCCGCATGCCATAAATGCGGCTCTGCGGAGGACACCGTGCAGCACACTGTCTGATACAATATTTCATCTCCCCTTGCAACCCCTTTACAACCTTTTTTTTCGCATAAAATGTATATCTATATAAGTATGTCCTATGTCTTTTCTCAGGCTCTGGACTATGTATGTGTACCGAACTTTGTGTTTTGTTACCATCGGTGTGTGTAAAGTCAATAAACGTTGCTCAAATCACTAGTTCATTTTCAAACGCTTCATGCTGAGAAAGTGAAACTTTATGCCAGTTGATTTTGCACTGCAAGCTCTTAGTAGCTCTCTCACGTGTTTTTGAAGCAATGGAACTTTGTTCACGTCGCCAATTGTACTAATTCAAACATTGCACAAAAAAAACCTGAGCCAAAAATAAACATACAAATAAGAAGATAATATTTGGAATTTTTAGCGGGATCTTGGAATGCCATGTAGTGGATTTTATATTTTATTCATAATCTTGTTTAGCTCTATATTTTGTAATATTGGTGGTGTTTTACAAAATATAGTTCAGTTATTTTGCACGAGTGAAGAGAATGGGAAATAATATCACGGAGCATGAATTCTGACTTACCACAAAAACTCCCAGGAATATTCTGTCAAGAGGGTTACCATTTTGTTAGTTAATTGAAATGATCGTAAGAAACTCGTAACACTATTTATTACCTACTAGTTAAGACAGTAATAATCGAGTAAAGTATTGGTTGCCAAAAATAAGATCACAATTTTCTTGCCTTCTTGGTTTCGATCAGAACGGACACTACGTCCCAAACGCCACTACACAAACCTTTCACAATAGCAAGATTATGCTATAATTCTAATAAAAAGTATAGTTTATAATAATAATGATTATATTTATTAGTAAAATTACCTTTTTTTAATTTAACGAGATGTGTATTTGAAGTAAACTCGACGTGCAGATTTCAAACAAGCTTATTATAATTTACCGTTAAAATGAAAAAGGTTGATCTGTTTTAGCGGTATAATGATAAAACTTGATATCTCCATTTTATTAAAGATTTCATCGCAACAATATTATCTTAATGCGAGTATGAGATAAAAAAAATTATGAGTGTACATACACAGGTGCATTAAGAGTCACACACGTAGTGAGAGTAAGACACGGGGCCCATGCACCACTGTTTTCGGAGTTTATACGTAGATAAACATGAATTTATTACTATTTTTCGGGGTAATATATAAAAACAAGTGTAATTTTTGCGAATGTACATATTCCAACATAGTTTTTGTTTGATACTTATATTTTGCTTGATTCGAAAGGAAGATAAATAACAAGAAATATATGTGTAATGATACATCAGTGTTCAGTGATTCGGTTTCACATATAAAATAATATAATTTTACTAACACATTTATTACAAAATATACCACAAAAAAACAAGATAATTTCTTTCTTAATAACACCTTTATCTTCAGTTAAGAGGATTAGTAAGCAAAAATTTTATCTAAGCAAAAAGAACCCCTAAGAAAAATAAAACTGAGATTTTTTTATAAAAACTTTTTTTATTTCATTTAATTACTTTACTACAATCTCATCATATATATTTATTACTAAAGTCTTATACAACTTCTCTTAGCCCTGTTGTGTTTATTATAAAAAGCCTTAACTATGGCCCTAAACTAGTAGACAATGGCTATCTCATGGAAGCCTTATACGCGATTACAGATTGACTTACAATGATGGTGCCGCGTATTCATTTGAAATTTAGGGGAAATTACATTTTAAGGGAATTACAGTTGACACTAAATTTAAAAATTATATAAATGTTAAAGTGTGAGAGAGGGTGTGTGTGGGTATGATGAGTGTATGTGTAAAAGTGAGTGTGTGGGTCTGTGCTAGTATTACAGATATGTATAATTCTAGGGGTCTGTTCATAGTCGTCATGGTCGCTATATTGGATGACAATATAGTCTTAAGATGGTAACACGCAAAACCTAAACTTAGCCTACTACTACTCAAGTGCCGCTGTGTGAGCACACCTACAAGTTCTCGACGATAGCTTATAAACTTGAGAGTTGTAGCTAACCAGACAAGAACACAATGTGTTTCCTTCACTAAAAACTTCAACTCTTAACAGGTGTCAAACCTCAAGATAAATTAGAACAAAATATTATATGTATATTTATTTCAAATTCCGTGAACATTTTAAACACTAAACACACAATTTAAATACACCACAGAGAATCTGAATGCCTACCATTAACGTTAAATATTATTGTGAAGTCTTATTTTGTATTATGAAATATTTTCTCGCTTACGAGTTGTCAATTAGCGTAATCCTTTCGTTAAAACCCATGATTTAAAGCTCGCTTCAGTATAACTACATAATTTATTAATTCATATTAAATATACTATAATAATATCATATGATAGCGGAGGTACCTCATTTAAATGTAAGTTTTATCGGTTCACGGCGTGCAGATTGGTGTAAAAGCCAATTCTAATCTGCATCAAATATCCAACGTAACTAATGTTAAAACCGCAATCGCATACAGATTATTTCTATATTGGCCAAGATAACGTCGAATATAAGCAATTATTTTTGGAGTGAAAAATTCTTACGCGACATGATATGCTAGTAATCGTGACCGTCGTCGGTATTATGCTTGCAGAGACTTTTGCAGCTCATCCTATGTTTGATTGACTAATAAACTTAATAAGCATGTAAACAATTATTGTTCCGAGTGTCAACAGACCAGACTAACGTATAATCTCAATAAACAAATTATTACCTATAATTAATTGAAAAAGTCAAAAGAGAACACAATTATTTCATTGCTTTGAGATTTCACTTCTGTCAGCAGTCCTTATGACTGCTTCAATTTTTTAAATTATATTTTAAATATAAAAATATTTATAGTTACCCTTAGTATATAGGCACATACCATCGCTTAGTTTTTATAAGGATTTTTAAAATGTAGAAAAAATTTGTTATATTTCAAGCGATAATAGCTTAGTTGAGTTGATGCGTGTTAGCAGTGTCGATGGACGTAGGTTCGAATCCTAGTAACTGAATCAGAACTTCTGGCGAAAGAAAATATTAGTAATGAAACCACAGCATGCTGATAGGGGTTTTACTAAGTCCGCCTGGCCTGGTCTAGCATTATCATTCGTCAACATTTAGCATCAGATAAATTTGTAGTCAATCGTTAAACTAATGCAGAATAAAAAATGATTTTTAAAATCATATTCATTACGTAATAATTCAAAAAATGTATAAAAGTAAATAATATACTGGAATAAAAATACTGGAATCACATGATGCGCAAGGAGAACACAGTCATTGAAATGTAGTCCTTAAATCAATACGAGTACGGTTGGTAATGCATAAAAATATGAATAATTTCCAGGAACGAGATTACAGTTATAAGGAAATGCTAGATTAGTCTTCATTAAGATTGCTTTGTAATGAGTTGATGAGCTGAGAGCTTAGTGTTTGTACATACCGTGCTGTTATTACTGGATGCGTTATGTACTGCGGTGCAAGGAAATAATACCGCAAGTCTAATTATCATTCCAAAATATTATATTTACAATTACCTACATACATTGCAAATTAACACAGTTCACTATGTATCAATGGTCTATTTAAAATTTGTATGGTTTTGTCCCTTTAACCCGATAAAGTTATGTGCTGCATTTTACACTAGACGGTGTTCGATTTAATTGCCACTGTCTTGTTAGAATATTGAAATTATCACAAGATACTTGTGATATCAACTTACTCCATAACGGCGGTAATAATTTAGAAGATCTGTTTCCAAAAATAAAGTTAAAAAAAAACAAGACCTTCATACAAAACATTGACATTGGCAAATGCTTCTGCAGTGCAAAAACAAGAAAAAGAAATTAAGTCTTAATCGCTAGAGATATTTTGCGTTGAATTTCTTTAGCTTTTTCACTATATTTATCATTAAGTATTATCCAAAAAGCTCAAACTCAGATGTTGTTAATTATAGAAGAATTTAATTAATAATAAAATAATTACATTTTTTGATTGGACATCATAAAATATTTAATGGTGTAACGGCAGTCGTGAAAGGAGGAGAGGGAATTAAACCCGGGGACATAGCTATGCACTTTCCATATTGTAAATACCTTGATTTTATTAAACTTGTTTACATACATTCCTTGAAGACATTGCCCAGTTTCAAAGTAACATTTTTTCACATTTCTTTTCAATACATATCCTACGGCTAATATCAGAACGAGATGGGGTAACATTAACATTTATAACATTATAAAAAAAGAATTGTGTTGTTTTATGAAACCACGATTTAAGTCAAACTGTTTTTCAAAATGTTACATTTTGTGAAAATTATCCGATTTAGGGCACTAAAATCGTGGAAAAAGCATGGAAAATGATTATAATATTCGGAAATCAATAGAAGACAACTAATTATATATTTTAATTTCAATTTGCGTATTAGAGTACATAATAAACACAATCATTCAAATGATACGAATATTGGTTATTTTTTTCTCGAACTGACTACGCTATTGACCTAGCAAGGTCTTAACAGCTTCACCGGACTAAAACGAATATTGGTGATTTTTGGCCCTAGTCTTCAGCCGCGCACCGGCTGTAATGTGACATGAGATAAATAGACGAAAAACACTGAGATGATGGAAAAAATGTTTCACTTTAGAATCAAAATATCTCATAGTATTTGTTTCTTTAGTTTTGGATTTGAGAAACAGAATGTTGGCGTTGAATGCTCAATCTACTTTCTAGTATCTTTATATATCTGCATACGTTAGTTTCACGTCAGTCAAGAACGTCAGGGTTTGTTCTTTTGTAAAATATGCTTGTTCATACGTCATGTCATGCAAAATGAACAGCTCCGTCTAGTTGTTTAGTCCGTCGCATCATGTTGGCTCCACGCTATATAAGATTCGTCGGAGCGTAACACATGAGGTTAAGTTACAACAGAGATACAAACAGGTGAATTTTGATATGTACCGGTTGTGGCAGTCGGAAATAACACTTGCTTACATCCAGTATTCCGTCTCTAAAGGGTGTTGTATAATATTATGAAGATCAAGAGTGTATTTTACTCTTTGTTTGAACATGCTAATATTCCGTTTGCTTTTACTTAATTCTAGTGTTTTATGGCTTATGTCTCAAAGTACCTAGGACTACTAAACATAAAGTTAAGACCAGAAAAAGCTTAAGTTAAGCTAGAAGGAAATATAAGTGTGACCGAAGCGGTGTTGGCGCGGAGTGTCGGAAGCGGAGGTGAAGTTCTCCACCCGAGGATAACCGAATTTTTCCGAGTAGCACCGAACTACAAATGCCAATGTTAGGTGGGTTAGGTAGATAGGTACCTTAATTTGATATTTATTATACGAATTCCTTTTAAGCTCACCAGCTGTCAGGAAAACAAAATTAAGAAAAAGTACATTATTATATATTATGAATTCTATTGTCACGTTTTACGTCCTATGAAAGTTTTATAAGCAGCGCGTCTAGCGACTATTTTCACAAATTAACTATCTCACATAGCATACATACGTGACTTTGAATACAAATACATGCAATTAAAAAAAATACATTGCGCGATTGTACATTGATTCTAAAAAACCAACTCATAAAGTTATCTCAAATTATTACGATTTATTTGTACATGCAGATGGAATTGTGTAACATATTTATGTAGTGGACATATTTTATAAAAATAGCTTTGAAGTAAATCTGGTAAGCCATCTAAAAGACCAGAATATCTTGACACATATCTTCCTCTAGCACGTGTCTTACACAAAGCTTAAGATACACCGATTGTAATAACCACCCACACTGAGCTCTCATTAACATATTTATGCTGCGAGATCAGAGGTCAAAATCACCAGTTTTATATAATTTACCTGTAAGGTTAACGAATGTGTGGAAACATGAATAAAAAGAAAGATTACTTGAATAATGTTAGCTATTTTAAAATATGATATGGATAATATCTTATACCTTTAAACGAGCAATTCTTGTATATTTTTATATTTCTCTGAAACGGCGTCAGCCATTTCCGTGAAACTTAGTATGTAAGTAGTTACGGGGACAATAAATCGATCTAGCTAGATTTTATTCATAAAAAACTTTTTAACTGAGTTTACAGGCAATGAAAAAATATAGCTAGAGTATAAAGATAAATTTCGTCGCCGCTGTCAAAACAAAAATAGCTCAGCTGGAAATCAGTTGCTTCGAAAATCCGGGTAAACCCAGTTCGAATCAGAGTGACAACAGAAGAAATATATTTTTTAAATATTTTTTTTGTGAAAAATCTTTAATTTTATAAGGCAACCCTAGTTTATTTTAATTTCAAAATGTTTTTTAAAGAACCGAGCTAGGTTCGGTCGCCCAGGTACTATAATATTACATACCAAATATTATAGAAGCCGCGCGGTGAATTAGCTTCATTAGTTCGAAACATTTAATAACTATAACTTCAAGCAATAAAAGGCCAAACTATGTCGGTGGTAGTGTAGCACGAACCCCTTAAATATGTGGCAATCATTGTCTGTTATTAAACTTTAGGATACGTTATTGAGGCCATTTTTATAATAGTTTAATTAATAGGGATGTACCGTACCGCATTTTGGGACCGAAAAACCGGATTATTAAATTCCAATCTTCCCCTTATATCATGTTCTTTAGACTGTACGATTTATAAAAAGAGAATTGACCGTCAGAAAAAGGCTGATTGTGTATATCAAAACCTTCACATTAAAGTGAACTTAGAAATGTGTTCCCTAAATTCGGCGCGTTGTATTTTAATAACTTTATTTAAGAATCCATCTATTAGATTTATGTACATTCCAACATGTGTTTATCATTATATAGTTACAATAATTTACAAAATTGTTGTCAAATGTATTAAAAATTTTAAGAAAAAATAACGAAATTTATGTTACAATATTGATATCCTTTTATAACGAAGACTAAAAAAATCAAAGAACATAAACACAGGTTGCTGTAATAGGTATTCGTAATTAATTGTCCGAATACAAAAAACCAGTTGATCAGTCACAACTCTATTAATTAGGCAGGAATTGACGAGCGTGGGAGTGGTAGCGTCTCGCTCAATGCTAACCGATTTCATGGCGGCTACATCCAGTAGCTTTATTATATACTCGCCAACATTAATTTTCTGTCTAACAATTTCTACAAACTTCTTCAAAGGGTATTAAATAATTACAAATCTTGAAAAAAGATACAGTTCTCTATTACCATATACTTGTATGTACTCGGTTTTCTTAGTTACAACACGACCGATATTTGTAATACTCTTACATGGGATCGTTTATTCATTTATGAAATGATTTTATCACATAAAATACTAGCAATCGTCCGCGACTTCGTTCGCGTTTAATGACAACGTAAAACTTAATAACAAAGTGTAGACTAGCGCCATCTAGTCGGGCTTATTGTTATGTCAAAAAATATTTGTTTATTTCTGATATGTCGATATTTATTTATATACATATATAGTGCAGATAATAGAAGATAGATTAAAATGCGTTAATGTATCCTATATATGATTATTTAAGGTAGATCCCTAATGAGTGACTTAAGTATTCCACCAGCGCGATACGACACACGGGCCGGAGGGCGCCACTCGAATGACTCCCTTGAATTATTTTAAGTTATTTAAGTTTGTAGTCTGTACCACGTAGCTATCACGTATTGGTATATAGCTATATCGTTAAGTTTACAACATACAACTGAAAGGATTCTGTTGTTAGATAAATTAAGAAAATATATGTGCAGTTCACGCTCGGTACAAGTTAAACTTTCTAAAAATGGCAAACTCTTCATATATATGTTTCTTTTAAAATATGTCATTGTTTCGTTTCCGCGAATTTCAAGTCACAATTAAAGAACTATATCTGTAATCGATAATTGTAAATCCTCACACGTAAAAACTCCAAGATTTCAAAATTTATACGGATTGAGTTTTAAGATACTGAAATAGTGAAAACAGCAACAGCGTCATTTTCGGTCCAATGAACCGCAAGTCATTGGCAACGGAACTCAAATGTTAATTAATCCTCGTTCGGTATTGCTTAATCTCAAAATTAACCGGTGGCTTCAGCGTTGATGTGCTTTACCGCACAGTTAGACTACTATTGTAAGATTTCAATTAAATATAAGAAGTAGAAAGAGGTATTCAGTCCACAGTTAAATTGTCACTAGAGCCGCAGTCCTTAGGCCAGTCATAATAGGCTTTTATTTGTATGAGTTGAGTTGGAACACCTCGTGTCAGAGTACGTTGCCCAGAAAGTTGTTGGAAGAGCAATACTGTAGCGAGCAGTTTTCGGCAGAAGCAAATGTAGCGGTGATGCTTTTACAGTTAGACATTACATAAACACTTATTTATTGGCAAACATAATACGTAGGTAAATATCCTGTTACTTCATTACTGATATTCGTACAACATAAATAAACCAGTTATTGTCTGATACACATAGATACACAGTGGATTTTTTTTATTCAATTTTATTCGTAGTATTTTATCCAAATATAAAAAATAACAAGATATTTTTCAGGATCAAAACCCTAACATAACGACGGTTTGATTTACACAGTTGCACAGGAACTTCCTAAGTTTACAACATGATCTAATAATTCGTGATCGCAGATTTATCTACGAAAATGAAAGTATAATTTAAAATTTTTAGATACGGGTCCAACCGCAAAGCTACTAAACCAATCGTTATACTGGAGATCAAAGAACCAAGCTACAAATCTTATTGAAGTTTCCAAGTGTTACTTATTTACCCGAGTCATATCAAAGGCTCGTGTTAGCTTCTCCATTTTTATGTTCCCTTTCGATCTATTACTACCTTAAAGACTATCTAGTACTCCAAATTCCTTAGCATCGTTATTTTGAAGAATTTAGTTCAAGGCACATTATAGTTTGAATCCCATGTACTCGAACTTGAGGCATTGATTGCTAAGTGGTAGAACAAGTGATATGGTGGTAGAACATTTTTATTTCAACCACCTATTAGTATATTGTGACTGTACTTCAAAGCGACTGTGCCTTATATATCTAGCTTGGTACCCATCTTAAGCCAGACTGTAACGTACCATAAGTTCTTAAACTAGCCTAAAAAGGCGTAATAAAAAAAAAGACATGAATCTTTATTGTCCCGTGCTCATATACTGTTGTAGAGTTAGTAAAATGTATTTACTATGCAACTCACAAGCGACCCTGCCACAAACACGACGTGGGAATGTCCGTTTCTACTGTTTAACTGTACAACACGTTTGTAATATCAAATAGTTTTATGATATAGCTTGTGTAGTCTGTTCATCCAACATAACACTGCCATCGTCTTACCTAAATATGTTTCTTTTAATACTTTATAGTTGACTACAATCTCACCTGATGTTAAATAACTTAGACAGATGTTAAACACACTAAACCTAGAGGAAACTGGTTGTCAAGTTACTAAATTGTAAGTAATTGAAGTAACAATAAAGTTAATTACATGATCAACATGTTACTTCGTTATTAGTAATTTTAAGTTAGAAGTAACTCAGAAACTCAATTTAGGCCTCAACAGGAAATGTCTAAAGGAAATGTTTGGTAAAAAAAAAATTAGAAAAATTATATATACCAGGACGTTATTCCGCCCTAATAATAAAAAAAAAACCTTAACAAGTGATATACCTAAACTTTATTCGTGAATCACTTTATCTACTGGTGAAAACGATATCAAAATACGTTCAGTAGTTTTTGAGTTTATCGCGAACATAAAGACACAGACGTGGCAGAGGACTTTCTTTTATAATAAGTGTTGATGTAGATATTTCATTTAGTTAACTGTTAACAAGTCTATTGGAAGCAGCGTTTATGCATGACCGTAACCGTATTAGTTTGTCCAAACAAGGTTCATTGTGCAATTATCAACAGCGTATACATGTGTCGTCAGGTTTAAATCATGAATTATTCATAACGCATCGTGTACTCGCTGCCTATTGTCCTGTGATTCTTCCAATGCATGGAAACATTATATGACTGGAATACTTGTATAACAGAGATATTTTGTCAAAATTTTTGGACAAATGTAATAATAACTAGCAACATAAACAAAATAGCGCTATTGTAAAACGAATGCCGTAAAAATATGCTCTATGGAGAAACAACGACTTTCACATGTTACACGATGTTGGAGTTTATCCAAAATTAATTTTATCTACGTTATTATATAGGTACACAACGTATCCCAAAATTCAAAGATAAGCGGTCACAAAAAATACTTTGGATTTTTTTTTTCATTACCGAAGAAACCCGAGATCCTTCAAAAATGGACACCTCTTTATAAAATTCTTAATAACATTGCTTCAATTTCAGAAATATTTCTGTGTTTTTTTTTTTATTAGAAACGTAAGTAGCACTACTATCCATCAAGTGTCTGAATCAAATATTCACTACAATACTTAAATCACCTTTCAAACGTATTCATACAACATCAATATGTTATCAAACGCTAACAACGTTAATTTACATAACATAATAAAAAATTATATTCAAAACAAATTTTATACCATTTATCACCTCAAAAGTAGGAAATACACAGATTGTTATGTGAATTGCCTAATAAATGAACTGAGAATTTTTATAACTCGGAATTGTGTCGCGCATCGTAAAAGAACAAGCCGGAGAGACATTGTACCAATTTGTTTCGTCCCTTGTCAGGAAAAGTGTTATCATCGCGTCAAAGGTTGTTGAGACCATACAACGGTTTTTATTCCATGGCCATGTTATCATTGTGTATTTTCTTTAAAATATTTGTCTTTATTATAGTTTCTAACTCTTGTGATGCATTTCCAAATACTCATCATCAAAATCAGCTCCTTCTTGTCGCGTCGTTTATAAAACGCATTTAAATACCACTTCATGTCTGTCTTATAAAGCTCATCTCACTGTGAAATAGCTCCATTAATAGGCACCAGTAAGGATCAGTAGTTGAGACTAAGTATTGTATAAACATGATAGCTCTAATAAGAGCAAGCAATTGTTAATGAAGGCTAGATAAGTACCGAATTTAAAACGGTGGTGGCCGAATCTAAAGTGGAATTGCAAATTAAAGTTTTTGGTAGTCACTTGACTACTACATTCCACCTTCGGCTGAATATGTACTCAAGTATTTTCCATTGCTTCGCTTACCTTAACATTTTCTATCGGCTGTCCTTTAATGAACATTGAAAAATACTTCTGCAGATAATTTCAGCTTCTAAATTCTATCTCAGGACTACCTAAAACCTTATGAGACTCAATTAATACATAGCTGATCTTCCACTGATTCGCTCAAAGCTCTTCCCATTTTAAATTATTACCAGTATTAAAAATTAATAGAATTCGCTATATGCTTCTATTTTTCCGAACTAATAGAATATAGAAAGGTTTCGAAGGAATAGAATCAATCTTTACTAAGCAAACGTTTAGCATTCTCAGCTTTGTAGTCTCTTTCCAACACATTTAACTTAAGCCAAATGCTGAGCAGTTTATTTAAAAACAGAACTTTAGAAACAACTTCTATTTGCTATCTTCATATCATTTCATCTCACGCTAGATTCAACATGAGAATATAAAGGAAACTCCGCATCAGAAACATAAATTCGTGGTCTATAATATATAAAATAAGACAAGTATCCTAACCAATTATCACGATCGAGATCACCGACATCACAAAGCGAGTTACACATGCGTTCCAGCGACACATCAGCGCTCGATCTGAGATCTGTATCTCGGAGAATGATTGTGATGTCTGTGAGACCGACATCACGTTGATGACTCGGCACAAATGTCATCCGATCGTAATTAATTATCGTTACGCTACCCGTATTTACTGTTCAGACAAATTGAGAAATCGACATATTAATATGACAGTATACTTTCACGTTATCTCCTATGTAATACGCGCATAGGGTGGTAAGGCATGATAATTGCTTTCGACTATCAGAAATCTGGCTGTCACGGGACTTGCAGGGCGGAATGATCGATGTTATTTTTGTATTAAACTGTGCTTCCTATGCGGTTACTTTAAAGAGTTATAATGACCGTCAAAAGTGTAAACACAAAACAATGGAAGAACTGTATTCTTTTTTGATATTGTAAATCAATCATACCGGCTGCGAGCCTAATTAAAATATGTATAGATATATAATAATATACATTTATGCGTTGTTCCTTACATACATCGATGTTAGTTATAAAATGTAGCTTATTAAATTTTAAAACCTTATGGAGCTTTTATGGAACGATGCTAGAAGATAATCACGCGAGAGCCCGCATCGCGTCAACTCAATAAACTTAGTTTTACTACCGGTCACTGAGCCACAAGCTTGCATATTCAACTACAAATTGGCACGACAACGTTCACTCGTTGCCACTTAGGAATACGGTCCTGTTATATAAATACTACACTTTATATATATTGAATCAGGGTTGCACCCAATGTCTATTAAATAACCAATAACACAGCAAATATTAACAACTATGTTACAATGATCTTACATCCCTAAATAGCATATTTGAATACTTGCCTTTCTTTATACTTTATTGCAAATATACAATTCAGATATGAATTTAAAATCAAAATCATTCAAGATGCAGTTAAAGTGGTTAAGATAGATTTCATTCACCATTCGCTATCAGGTAGATTATTTGTCTTTTGATTCTCCTTTATCATAACATAACAACATGTACATTATACATACAATACTCAAGACATTCAGTTTTTTTACATAAAAAAAAAATTGAAGAGAAATACAGATTAGTAGCGGGCCCGGCGGACGTGGTCCTGTCCTGGTAATAAAAAACCTAGCATCAAATCTCATTGCTACCTACCGGATTCAATTGTGAATTTAAACCATTTTGAAATCCACTGGAACATACACAAAAACTCTTTTTTTTTCGAAATGACTACGTTATTGACCCAGCAAGGTCTTAACAGCTTCACCGGACTACTAAGGCGAGCGCTTAAGGCACTCAGCCGATTTTATTTTAACAACCAGCTCAAGTATGTACGGCACACCTCGGCTTGGCTGTTGCCTGTTTCATGCAAAATCGCGACCTATCTTAGCTAACCTAGCTAACTATTCATATATGTATGAGTTGTTGAAACGTATATGTGTACCAAGCATACACGCCTCAACAACTCCTCCATATATTTATTATCGGAAAATTGAGAGTTTTTCAGTTCGATAAGGGAAAAAAAGTAAACCCTTCCACTTTCATGTATAAGCGTGTAGTGTGCACGTGTGTGGGGGTGATCGTGTAGCGTTGTAGCAGTGATGTATATTTGTGTGTTACCGTATCGCGCAAGCAACGCACTCAAGGGCTCCCTACCGAGGGATCGAACCTAGGTTTGGGCCGCTGGATTGGGAGGCTTAATAGGGTGTGCGGGAGCGAAATTAACCCCCAGACCACGGCGGCGTGATCTGTGGTTACGCGGGCGTGGGCGTGAACACGCTCTGTTTCGAGGGACAGGCTGGTACTGATCGTTCGCTGACGTGATTGAATCAGGAGGGTCGGTAAAAATGTGTCGCGGACGTCTTTTATAACGCGCAGCCTTAGGTACGGGCTCATAGTTTGCGGCGGATACCGCTAACGGACTGAGATGATTCGCGACTTATTCAAAGTAACTAATCGTGAGTGATTTTACGTACGCCCAGATAGAAGGGATCTCTAGGTCTCTATGGAGATCGACTCTCCGGATGTACCACGGGGCACCGGTCACTTTACGTAAAAACTCATTAAATTGGTCAAGCCGTTTAGGACGACTTAGTCATATACACACGGACAGGTGAATTATATATATAAAGAAGATAATATCGAAAATGTTAACACGTGAAAAAAAATTTTGTAAACTACATTATATTCGAAATGCTATCACAAAATGACGTTATTTTACTGTCAAATAAGAGCTAGCCCTAAAAATCATGGCTTTGCACATTCAAGATATATTCAACTCTATAAGGCTTCTAAGATACTTTCCAATAAAAGGAGTTAATTATCAGACATAGCAGGTTAGTTTCCAAATCGGTTTCTAGAATTTTAATGGCCGAATTATGTGAATATGTTCACACTAATAGCAATAAATTAGCAAATATATAGCTTTCGAAATGTTAAATGCAGGATTTTTTAAATTTTAATTAAACTAAACCACTTTTATCTTCTATATGTCATCATCATTCTATCTAATTTATGTGTAGAGATAAAATTGTTTAACTAACAAACGAGCCGTGCAGTCTCTGTATTAGAAAAATCACCAATAAAACTTTGTGTAAAATTTACCAAAATTTATTTATATCTTTTGTTAGTATATATCTTTGTGTTCTAATTAATAAGACTGAAACATATTTATAATTAACAGCAAAAGAGTTAAAGGTATTATTAATATATACATATGTATATTCAATACATAGTCCAGAAAAGGTATCCCATCAAAAACATAAATGTGAAATGAGAGACAAATTCAATATTATGATATATGCCTTGGTTGTTGACTTTAACGACAAAAGAAGTGAGATCTGAATGGGTGCTAAGTTCAGTGGTTAGTCCTGAAATTTATTTATAACAACATGAAATATGTTATAACTACTTTTTTCTTATAACTCGGGATAATATATTGAAACCCAAGGTCTGACTTGGCTAGTTCGAATATACCAATTATAGTACCTACTAAATCTGTCATGGAAAAGGCCTATGTTCGACGGCTAGTTTCTAAAAGCAAGCCAAATTTGCAGAAGAATAAACTAAGAACTTAGAGCTTTAGAATTTGCGTACCTTTTGAATTCACCCAACTACCTCTATGGATGTAAAATTTTAATTTTCTAGATCATCTGGAACTGGGTTAGAATTTCGGTCTATAGGTCAGTCAATGATAAAAATGACGATTTTTGGACCCTTAATATTTAAATAAATGTTTACTGTGTGTTTATAAAATTTGGACCACGTATACATCTCGCAAGTCTCAACACATGAGCTAAATTTGTTGCCAAACATGTTTATGTGAAATAATTTTTGTCATATGAGGGGGTCGAATGTGGCTCCATATAGTTCGTGTAATGTTATTGCTCGCCATCCTGTTAGCTTCAGGTTGGACTGAAACACTACCGCGTGTCTAGATCCACGCAACTTTTATTTAAACATACATGAAATAATTGTAACGATAGAAAAAGAAGATATAGTTTCCTTGTTGGCTACAAACTTGAGTTTAATTAGATCAGTTTGTATATTAGATTGTGCCAAATACAAATGTTATTTTTTCTTAGGTCCTATGAAAAAAATACATCACCTTTTACGAACTTATCACCAAATCGTAACTCTATCTTTAGTTGGCGCTTACGAAAATTGGAATTTATCAAAAATCAGGTTTTTTTACTTAATATTTTAAAATTAAATCAATGGCATGGTTTTGTTAAAAATTTCCTCGAAGAGCTAACAGACGGACAAAGTCGCGAAATATCTTATACTTAAAATAATCTAGTCTTATAAAACATACGAGTAATATAAATGTATGGTACAAAACAAGATGAGAAACGTAACTAAATTGATGTATCAATCAGAAACGCAATACAATCTATCAGTGTGTCGAAAAGCTTGTGACATACAAACCAACGCATCAATTGTGCCAACGGATTCAATTGTGCTTTGTTCTCCAACACTGAGTCATATGTTGCGAACGAACTGTTGATGGTTCAATAGTAACGGGTTTAAATGCTTCTTGCTGGATTCGAGTCTACTCCATAACACTCTGGAGACGTCCCGTTCGTTTTAGTTGACCGACACTTATAAGTCACCATATTTTTTTGTAATACCTTTAACAAATTAAGACAAGCTTTCACTTTTATATAATGGTTTAAGTATCTAGTTTAATCTTTTTTTTTTTTAACTTGATGTTTTCGCAAAAAGATCATTTGGAATTGTAGTTCAGTGAAGCTGTTAAGACCTTGCTAGGTCAATAGCGCAGTCAGTTCGAGAAAAAAAAATCATTTGGAATTGGCAAAAGAAACGGAGAGAGGGCTGATCGCAATTTGATATGTTTCAGTACACACTTCTTTGACGTGTTGCATGAGCGTAATGTTAAGTCACCAAGATTTGTTAGTCCTGATATAGCTATATACAAGTCAGAGTGAAAGTCGTGTTTATTTCAAAAAGATTTAGATGCAAGTAAGAGAGTATGGATATATTACATTATAATACTTATATTAATCAGATATATTTGTTTTCAGGCCTGTCTGCAGAAACTGCGTAGTATCACCTACCGGTTCATCACCGCCGCCTCTTCACGAACAAACGTCATCACCACCCCCACCCGCACCCTCATCACCACTTACCTCACCTCGCGCATCACTACCATCACCGCAACCGAGTCACAGTGGCTCGTCAATACCAAGTCAGTCCAATTCCCCCCATCCTTACTCCTACCCCAACTACCGGAGAAGCCAGCCGGCACAGAACTACCCGGATTACGGTCTTCTGCACAGCCACAGCGTATCGCAACTCAATCAACCGGGACAGAGTTACGCGGCACATTCTCCACAATCCGCTATGTCGTTATCACCGCATCCGGTGCCCCAGGGCAAGTTGAGAGGCTTTTTGGAACACGCTGAGCGGTTGATGAAACCTGCCGATCCTCACAGGCATTCGCAGAGTGACGACGACTCGGGGTGTGCGCTGGAAGAATACACTTGGGTACCTCCTGGATTGAGACCTGAACAGGTAAATAACTAAAGTTCATATGTATGCTTTGTAAAATATAGCAAAATTGCTACACTTTTTCTGTGGTAAATAAAATACTATCCAAGAGGCGAGAAAATGGCAACAGATGTTAAAATCAAGTCGGAAAATAAACCTACCATAGACATAGGGTCTTCATAACTGCTAGTTTGCGGTATTCATAGGTATGATGGTAGTGCGGAAGCACTTACTGAATACTTACAGCATTACTCATTCTAGCTGGTTAGACAATTTGTCATAATATAACCCTTACGCATATATCATCCTCTATAGAGTAAGCGATATAGATATATTAATTCATCTACGTCCAACATTTACGATAAACTATATTATATATAACGAAATGAAAAATATTACCTACGTCTCTATAATAAAGTCCAAAATCGTGTAAACATAGCTTGGATACTTAAACTGCGTCGATGACGATATCAGATTTCAAATAAAATTAAGAGTTCCTTGAATTTGATGCGGACGTGGTAGGACACTTTTTATTGCGAATTCCATAGTTTGTGCTATAGATTTTATCAACTGTTAATAAATCTTCTATTGTAGTATAGAGAATCTTTTCAAATCTTTAAATCCAAAATATAAATAGGTGAAAACAAATCAGTTCTGTACTTTTCCTCTGTTATCCGGTTGATAATTTACTGTTTTTTATTTAGTAACTGCTAACGAGATTTAATGTTTTCAATAAAAATTATGTCCGAGAACGACAACATCCTTATAATTGAAAATATTGATAAGATTGTTTGTTGTGAAATTCTTACCACATAGGTTTTGCAACTTTTACAAGCTGATAATTATTTTTTGACTACTTTATGATTTCATTAATTACTTTAGGAAAAATTTCAATAATGATTAAGGTCTAACTTATCCTAATTCCGACCACTAGGCTAAGTATATAGGTATGCAATATTTTTACAAATACTTCAATCGAAGAGAGTAGTTGGGAAACGAGACAACAGAAACAATACAGTAATCTACACAAAAGCTCCCTCCGGACTACATTGTGGCTATTTTTGTCAATCTATCCAGACTTTTCCCTAAAATCGTGACAATTTCCATGATGTGTTGTTGGATACATGGCTATTGTTCTAATTTCGTTGTTTTTTTTTATTTTCAATCCTTTTCTCTATCGAAAAATTGTTAAAGGAATCCCCAAATCAAAATTGAAACAAATATATTCAGTTTAATCTTTAGTTATCTCTAAAGACAACTATTATAGATTTGAAACCCATAAAAATCAAAATGATAATGCAAGAATGATTGCTGAATGGTGCTACTAGATGTAGAATAAACAATAATCTTCTCAATTTTTAACTATTTACTCGTTTTTTATTGCTAGTTTTTAGACATGTGCACATTTTTGTTATTCTTTCCCACTCGGTTGGTTTATGGCATTGTTTTTGCTCTTTTTTTCATTGTTCTTGCATCTTTGCGTCAGTCTTTGCCTTAAAAACAACGTTTCATTTAAAAAATATTATGAATCTTTTTGCTTTTTTACACTGAAAGAAGTTTCAATCAATCAATATTATTTTGTTATATTATTATTATGACATATTCGATGAAATATTCTATATCTCATGTTTAAGTGAATATTTTTATATTATTTCCTAAAGTTAATTACTTTCTAATCACCACAAATTGTATCCAGTAGTTATTCAGCTAAAAACTCCGAAGACACACAATGGAATAAAAAGTTAGTTTTTTTCTTATTTGATAAACCACACAGGTCGGAAAAGAATAAGAAGAATTTTAGATATCGTTTAAATGTTGTCTCTTTGCTGTTAATTTTGCGAAACGATTTCTTCATATAAACAACAATGGCGCGGAGTTTCAAGATGCTCCTGGTAAAATCCGAAGCGTAATTATAGGAATCGTTTAAAACAACAAGTTTAATTCTCTCTCAGTATTTATAATTACAGTAAAAATAATAAAACATTAGGAAGTCGGAGGCGGCACGCTGCGTGCCGGAAACCACTCGAGCAAAAAATTAAACTGGCCCTCGAGGGCACTCCCTCCGTCTGTGTAAACGCATTTTGTTTATTTCGCTGACTAATTCTAGGATCTTCAAGAAAAGTTTTATGAAGACGGTGATGACTTAACTTTTTTAAATCCATATTTAAATTACGCATTTGAACGAGCGTTTCAATTCCCGGCTTTTAAATTTACTATTTAGTCTCTGTTAAAGTTGAATATCGCGGTGTTAATGCACTTTACACTTTCTTCGTTCGATTATCTAGTTAATAACTAATAGCTTGTTGAATAATATCTAACAATGCTATCAATAAAATCGGCAACCGCTCCAACTTACCGCACTAGTTACCGTAAATTATTTGAAAAAAAAAATATGAAAACAATTAATCATCTTGTTATTACACAGAAATTGTAATCGGATTTGACCATCTTTACATGTGATGACAAACTTTTCACAGTGACTCGTTTTATAACAGAGTACTTTTGGAAAGCCATTTAAGGTTTTCTGTTTTAACACACCACTATTTTTTTTCTTTTAAAGCGCTGATGGTTCAGTACTAATAAACTTAACCTTTACGTCAATATTTAGCTCAAATATTTAGCTTTCGACGAATAAAATCTAATCAAAGAGTGTACCGAGAGGCATGTAGCTAGGTAAAACAATCATATACCAACACCGAACCCCCCTCAAACAACATATGAAATAAATAATCCAATAACCATAGTACATAACTCCTAATTTCATTAGACGACCATTTTTAATATGCCTACTTACGACGTACATGTCGGGATGATGAAAAGACGTGCCTTGAATTAAAACGGCTTACGTAATTTATACGTGCGATATACCAACCCCCGGCTCGCTGGTCCATAAATTGGATGTACATAAAATGCTATAAAGAATATAGTATCTCGAGTAAATGCGGCGTTACGCTTCTATTCTAGAAATTTCAGTTGTAAAGGACCGACATCATATTAACGCTAAAAATTAAGACAAACTAGTAGCTTAATGATTTTAGCATTCATAATACGTTTAATAGTTACTTAGGGATAAATGGAATTTCCTTTTTGGCAAACTATAGTCCGGATTATTACTGTCATTGTCATATAGGTAATACTATTACAAGTGTCTTGTGATGATTTCAATGTTCTAACAAAATGGTGGCCCTCTTATTTTAAGGGAGTTTTCGTGACATCAGATAGTTTATGCTCCTTTGGTATTATTTTCCATCGGCTTACTATATGCATTGTAACCGAATTTTGCTACGTAAAATAACACAAATATTAATAAATACATGTACAGTCAAATATAACAGTTAAGGCTATGAGTAAAATACAAATGCTAGTGGCATGACAGGCTACATTCCGCCCAAAACTCCTATTATAGGAGTTAAGTTTCTAAACGAATTTACAGTAAAATTCATTTTACTATCAAAAATGTAACACTTAACTGTCAAAATGTATGTATGGTTTAATCAAAATAATGTCTGGAAGTATCTTACTCTGTTTACACGCCATAATATGAGTGCAAATAACAGGAAAATAAAAGAATAATTATGGTAAAACTTCATCAATGAAACGTCAACGTCGTTATGTATTAAAATCAAATATCGTATTTCGCTGAAAGAGAATTACAATTAGACTAATCTTGTTGAATCATACAAAATTGAATATTTCGTTATTAAAATAATTTTATTGTGAATTCCAGGTCCACTTATACTTCTCAGCACTTCCAGAAGATAAGGTTCCTTATGTGAACAGTGTTGGAGAGAGGTACAGGCTAAAACAGTTACTTCAGCAGCTTCCACCTCAGGACAACGAGGTAAATTATACCTTCGTATTAGCATCAGATAAAGATCACTTTTTCAGAATTTCTACAACATAAGAGAGACGAAAGACCTTCGCAGAGTTCGATTGCAAAATAAACATTATTCGATCTCGTGATTACATCGTATTAAACCTAAAAACAGCTGTAATAATGTGTTGCTATGTTCTGTGTTATATCAGTTCATCATATTATATCTGTCTCCTTCATTTCCAATATATATGTATACAGTTTTGAAATAATTTACAACTACTTGAAATCTCTGAAAATTTCAAAGCAACGAAGAGAAATTCCGTTGTTTATAAGGAATTGAAATTACGCACAATGAAAAGATTGGTTAAAGTTTGATCAATTAATTACAATTTATTTCAGTTATAATCGATATGGTAACACAAAAATACTATGCGTAAGATTATTATCAGTAATATTAGTGTCAATATCTCAATCCTTTATGTAAATATCTACAGGTCCGGTACTGCCATGCACTCTCTGATGAGGAGCGAAAGGAACTTCGGCTGTTCAGCGCTCAGAGGAAACGAGAGGCGTTAGGGAGAGGACAAGCGAGGCAGTTACACGCACCGGCACCTTGCGAGAGGGTAAGTAATAAATCATCTATTCCATGAAATGGAGAAACTGTAGATGTCAGCTCTACAAAGATATTGCTCTTCCTTTAATTCACTTTGATTAGGCTTTAACTTTGTTTTTCAATTTAGGACAAAAATGAGACTGAAGAATGCCAGCAATAGCCCAAGCCGAGGCTTCCCAAATTCCCTTGTGCTGGTTGTTTAAGTGCCTTGAACGCTCGCTTTAGTAGTTCTGTGAAGCTGTAAAAGCCCTTAAGTTAACAGCATACGGCAGTTACAAAGGAAGTACTGCAGAATATTTATTGACTATACATTACCAATTACATCATTGCATGAAACAGCGAGCAATTGGTTCGGCTGATTGAAACAGCTTAATACTAATTAAATCAAAGATAAAACAAGGCATCCCAAGGCAACCAATACAAGTTTTTAGATAATATTATCAAGACCCACAATATTAATCCAAGACACGTTACCGATTTATAGAAAAATATATACATGCTCCATATGAAGCATATATAGCTTTTTTAATAATTAATAATAATTTTGTTCATAAAAAAATTTATTCATAAAGATTCATTTGTTACGTGAACAATTGTAATGTCTGGAAATTACACTCTTTTCTATACATCTGCTAAACACGATTGTGACAAGAATGATCTGTATAATTTAATAGAAAAATATACTAAAAAAAGGTAAATTAGATTGAGTTTCTTATACGCTCTTGTCAACGAATAAAGTATTGTAGGTTTAAATCAACAGTTAAACCTTGAAAAACCTTAGAAAACAAAGCCCAAAACCAGTGCTCATATTAAAAAGAATGCTATGTAAAGAAAAAAATGTAAATTATAACGCAATTCGTTTATTTTAATCCACCATTTATACTTGTATTAGAAAACAACACCCATTTAACAAAGTCGGCAGAAGTAAATCCCGGTGATTCGTCTGGCCCCCGGTATTATCACCTCACACTTTTGGGTGTGAACATGGTAGACATTATTCTATCTTATTTAGAAAATGTATATCAATTTAGTTATGCTATAGAAATAATGAAATATTACACTTTTGTAAACAAAATATAACGCAGAATTTGTTAGACGTCTTACGTTAAATCTAAATACATAAAGACCCAGTGTCATTATGTTTGTCCAAGATGAACTCCGAAACTACTCAACCGATCTTCGTGGTAGCATTTATATATAATTTGGTCCAGCTAGGAAGTTAGGATAATTTATATTTTAGTTGATGGTCTCAATATTTTTTGCTTTCAAATTAAATGATTGTCAATGTTGACTATTGTAGATGGCGCTTTACATTAGTTTGTTGACAGATATGTACATATCCCGCCTGTTATAAATACCTCATAGATAGCGCCACGTTTTAAGTTTGCATTTCATGTTCAATTCTACTTTGATTTATAGCGCACGTGTTTTATTCAATTCAACATGTAATAACTGAGCCAAAGCAACTCTTGGTCGTTTCAGATAGCATTTTATAAAAATAAACAAGAAGTTATCTAACAAAAATCACACAGACGAGAATATCATAAGACACTGTTCGAAGCTTCATCATAAACTTATATAAAACAATTATGTAGTAAATACAACAAGCTTCTCTAGTAAATAAATCTTTTCTGAAACGACCCAAAATACGAGATCGTGAAAGTCTATCGCTGGGAGTGAATTCCATTCCTTAATCATACGCATAATGAATAAGGAAGCAAATTGCTTCGTGCAGATAGTTGGAATATCGTCTGCGTTCAGAAGCTATGTATTTGAAAGTAATTTCGTACCTACAACTTTACCTCAACGCTATATATCTAGGTTTGCATTTCAGACGTTACTTCAATATCTAAATTACATACGAAAGCATGTAATTTATTAAAGTGAAAATTTCTGAAGGCACGTTGAGCGGTATTTTTTTGGCAGGAGATAAAGTTATCATTTCGTGTCATGACTTGTGTAAATTTAATATTGATATTTTGTATTGAGACTGTGCAGTCTATTATATGTTTGATTAATTATTAAACTTCATAAGAATGTATATAATTATTATTCCGAGTGTCAATAGATGTGTAAACCAAACTAATGTTACAATATACAAATTATGAAATTTAAATTATTCAGACTGCAATGCTTATGACTGCCTCGCCGTTTTTTTGTACTTGTACATATGAATAATCTAATGTACAACTTTGATATCTCAGATTTTTTTCTTATATACGACATAGGTTTTAGGGTTTGACCATAATCTCACCTAACGTTAAGTGACAATATGGTGTAAGATTACCTAGAGAGACTGCCTTTTAAGTACAGCAACCAGAACCCAAGGTGTTTGGTTACAGATTTTTGATGTCAGAGTGATAAGTAATCGGATAAGACTAGAAAAAGACTTCCCACTGCATTGTGGATTTATCACAATATTTTCTTATAGAGCTCCGGCTTATTTGAAAGGATTTGAAGAAACGCCAATCAACATAGGGAACGTTTATTACTGTGTTATTGTTACTTAAAAAATAAAGTGTTTAATATATCTAGGTATCAATATTTGTATAAGAAAAGGTTTTAACAGACTGAATGTTTAGACAGTAGCTATATTTATGGAGAACACTCCATACTCGATCGTTTAGACTGATTAAAAAAATAGGTGCTGAATATTTGACCTCATTATCTAGAAAAATATATAAAATATACACAATCCTTTACGCGTCTATATCAAAGCACAGGATCATTGACCGTCCGGTGATTTCACTTTCACTTAAACGTGAACACGGGAACGTCAGGAATAAAACAAAAGGGTTTATTATGTACAACTTTTACTTTATTTAATTCCTATATATACATTGTGTACCCTATTATTTCTACGTTACATATTTTCCCTATATATTTTATATGTCATAATTTTTATTGATATTTATTTTTTACGCACCGTAACTTACATTGAGTTCCAGCCGAAAATCAGCGTTAAGTGGTTCTCAAAATACTTTAGCATATGCTGAGCTAGACACCGTTGCATAATGCTGCGAAATGCATTATGAATAAAATATTTGTTTTTCTCTTTTTTGGATTGCACCATAATTACTATTCATGATTATTAAAAGCGGACTAAGAAATCTTTATACTTTACCACGTGTAAGGTTGGGTAGTAAACGTATTTTAAGAATACTCGAATCCGATACCAATGTTCTTCTGTAGATTTTGTGGATTCCCACTAATTAAACAAAGCAACAAAAAATTAAAATTTATTATTATTATATATTTTTTTTCATTCAAACGCTTCTCTCATGAG
>JACEII010000076.1:1456895-1552512 GCA_014332785.1 Antheraea mylitta | reverse complement strand
TCTGTAACTTAATATTCCCGTCCCCTCTTAATTTAAGAAGAGTGATTAAACGGCTCGGGTATAACAATCAAGCTTCCCAGATTCGGTTCTCGGTCCGTTGCAGACGTCTCCATTTCTTTAATCGTTTAACTTTTAAAATTGGTTACTTTGATGAATACTAATTTTCGAGGGTTCCCATTGCTCTTAGATAAAAAGTATCGCACTGTTAATTTGGAGATAAAAAGATATGCCAGTTTAAAAAATATTACCACCGCGTAAATTTTTCCATTCAGCTCTGTAAAGCTTAGGTCATACCATTACTATAAGCGATTTTTGATGATGTTGCATAGTTTTCAGTTTTTTGGATACATGTTACTGTAATGATAATATTTCCTAATTTTTACGAAAAATTTTTACGATATTTTCCCCAACAACTACCGATAATTAATATCAAACAAGTAAAAATATGCAAAACGTCACTCATTTGCATCGACCAAATATTGATTAGACCAGAGGTTCTCAGATTTTTTATCTCATAGGCCACTCTCAAAATTTACGTGATTTCGGTGGAACCTCTGCAGCTATATTTCTACCGTATTCCCAAAACTCTACAAAAATGTCGTTGATTTGCTTATTTTTAATGACTAAGTGATGACGGATTTGGATAAAAATAATAATTCCTTTGTTAAGTTTTGTTCGATGTCAAAAATATAGTATTTTTGCGTACTATATATTTTTTCAACAGTATATAGTACGCCGACCCGAAATATAGTACAATACTATTTATTATAGTACGGTTGGCAACCCTATGTGTAGGTCTGATATGTGAGGCGCGCGGTCTTATCTACTGAGCTACCGTCGCCCTAGTAACGAATTGTAAGTTAATTCCTCTATAGACTATAATTTCCTTGTTTCTAGGCATGTTACTTGCTGCCCACAAATTAATAAGGAAACCAGAATGTATTAAAAATACTTATATGTGTTTACGTAAGCATGGAAGGGGGGCTAAGAACACTGCTTACTTTTGCTAATCATAGGGAGGGGGCAGTCAGAAATTGGCTAAAATTTCGTAGTAGAATAACTTTAATAAATACCGTAGATTCAGTTGAAAGTCATGATTATGAATGCCATCAAAATTTCCGAAGTGGTAGTGTCTGCGACACCGTGAAATCACCGCTCCCCTCCAACGAGCGACAATTAGCGATTAATGTACTGGAAATACTTTCAGCGCGCCGCGATTGTCTCCATCCGCGCCATTCGTTCATATTCCGACCGTACGTGTCCGTTGATACATTCGGCACGATAAGAAAGTCGAATTTCATGAATCTTATTAGATTTTCCTTACTTTTTTGTATATTTAAAACTACTACCTAATTAATGCGCAAATCAAAATGCGAACCAAAATAGATAAATATCAGCTTGGACAATGCAAATTCAGATCTTAAACCACTCATAATATAGATTTAAATATCCATTCATCCCAACACAGTTCCTTGTCATTCTTTCGCTATATATAATTTTAAAACATATTTGCCGTTTTCTACCATCGCTTAGCTCTTGCGAAATAGTTAATTAGAAAGCAAAAATAAAACATATAAGAATCACTTGTTATGAGTTAGCGAATCAGTCAGCGAAGCGTCATCCAGTGAAGTTGTTAAGACCTTGCTAGGTCAATAGTGTAGTAGGTTCGAAAAAAGCGTATGATAACTTAATTCTATACATATCAGCTGTTTGTTTTCAATTTAATCCAATTTCGGTTATTAGGAACACTTTTAAACTGTGTAAGCTATTATAATAAATATTACACTTTCCAAAGTAATCTTAGTTATTGAATGCAAATTCTTCCTAGACTAATTTCGACAAGATGATAGTAGGTAGTAGCGTGTACAATAACAGACTAAGTTAAAGCTTTCGCCCACAAATTCAAATGTAATTGAGTTTCTTTCCGTTTCTTCGCGATGTTTCGGTAAAGTTTTCTATGATTAATATTATGATAAGTATTTTCTATTATTAGAATATCTACAGTAAAGTGCCTGCTCAAGGTCTATATTAGATAAAGATTATATTATTTTGATTCAGAATTACAAACGACGGAGAGGTCTTGGGGATGTATAAAGGCTTTTTTAAATTTACCAAAGCATAAGGATGAAGAACCCGACCAAATATTAAATCTAAGCGTAATTCTCTCGTATGTTGTGCATATAATTTTTTTATTAGATATAATCTTTCTATCTGGTCACGATGCATAACCAGGGTATTGGCAAAACGCTATACATTAAATTACAATGATCAATAAGGAAATAAATATCCCAACTGCAAAAACAATGAAACTTTTTAGGGTATTTTTGAATTCACAGCTTTATTTATATTTGTTCTCTCTATTTTTTTATTAACGGATATTGTAACTACATAGCACCAGGATTAAGTCTAATTGAATGTTGTAGAAAGAGCCAAACAAATATGCATACAAACATTCCGACAACATTACTGTGTTATAATTGTATTCTTATAAAATGTAAAGTTCCCGTACTACAATGGAGACAGTCGCACTTCAAGCGAAATTAACTTTCAACTCTTTTAGTGTCGTCTTCGTCTTTTAGTACCGGCGTCTGTTTAATGACGGTTTCCAATTGGACTTGCCTTCGGTAGCCTACGGTTTTATTAAACGTTGGAAATAAATTATACAGTTTTACTTTCATTTTAAAAATAACCCCTTATGAGTAGATATTAAACTATATCATTAGGTGTTGTAAATTCGTAACATTTGCAACATAATTTAATTACAAGATTTACTTTAAAGATTAGTTATTTCTGTTCACCTCTCACATTTTTGGTGCCATTTACTTGTAATATTCTTTCTTTATCTATCTTGTATATTACAAATTACTTATGCACAGGTTCGTAGTTGGTAATATATATTTGACCTCGAGAGCAGTACTTTTTTTTGGGTTGCATTCAACAAATAGGGACAGTAAAAAAAGTAAATCTTTGAAAATACTACGTATGTATAACAAAATAATATACATCTTATGTTGTTTTCTGTATTCTCGATAATCTGTATCCAAATTTAACAATTATTAGTTGAGTGGTTAATATGTATTTTACAACTTACTTGTTACAAACAATACGGATAAGGTACTAAATCAAACGCCCTCTTACAAATGTGTTTCAACAAGCAATATAACTCGCCTGTTTTCTGTTACAAAACACAGATGTCTCTCTACACAATATATCCTGATAATAATGTAAAATAACGCCCCTTCTTTGTTTATTATTTCGAAAAGTAACGGTACGTGTGTAGGGTAGCTTATGACGCTATTATCTATAGTATTTACGTATATAAACGTAGATTTAGTAGCTTTACACCACACCGAATGGCTTATCTCACAGGTTGTTTTTTATCATATGTTATGTATCTACCTATCTGTTACCTTTAAACGAGCAATTCTTGTATATTTTTATATTTGTATATATTCAGGATCTCGGAAACACCGTCATCTATTTCCGTGAAACTTAGTATGTAGGAAGTTTCGGGGACGATAAATCGATTTAGCTAGATTTTATTCATAGCAAACTTTTTTATCTGAGTTTTCACACAATGAAATAATATAGCTAGAATATAAAGGTAAATTTCGCTGGCATAACAAAAATAGCTCAGATGGAAATCGGTTGCTTCGAAAATTTGTGTAACCCCAGTTCGAATCCGAGTGACAGCAAAAGAGATGGAGATATATTTTATTAATGTTAATTTTATAAGGCAAACCTGACAGTTTATTTTCATTAAAAACTGTTGTTTAAAGAACAGAGCTAGGCTCGGTCGCCCAGGTACTAATCTATTATGCTTATGTATATGTAATTTTGCAAACTTTTGTTATTTTATATTTTACTCTCGGAAAAGTGACTGAGTTAAAATCTGTAATTATAAAAAAAAATAAGTGTGTCTTGTTTTTAAGCAGTAATTTCCGAGCTCAATTTTGAATCGTTACACTTTTCCGCGCCTGATAAGCAATAAATCTTATATAAACAAACTTAATTTACTATCTTTAAAAGGACTATAGGGGTTTAAATAGAAATGACAAAATCTCAAAAGACCCAAGTAAGTTTTATCACATCAACACGTTGTTAATAAAGAAAGCTACAAATTACAACATTCGTATAGAACTCTGTACCGTGTTACATAAAGAAGAAACATAACTCTTCATTTATTTTTCTGAAATTTTTCATACAAACTGTTTTAAAATTTATACTATAATAAAAATCAGTGCACTTGAAAGCCGGTTCACATAAATCCTCAGCAACGTACGTCGTCGCCATCAAGAGACCGCAGCATCTGCGTACAACTCGTGTGGTTATGAAATAGCCCATTATACACGAACTAATGTACTACTGAATAGTTTTACAAAATATTATTAATATATACTCACTGTGAAAATGATTTTATACAATTTCATTTTTATTTCATGTTGCAAATATATTGCCAAGCAACTGCTAGTTTGTTCCGACAGCTACAATTAAATACCAGTCCCCTATATGCTTAGTATCAGGTGAAATTGTTGTTGAACGCTAAAATTTGTAAAATATAAAAAAATTGCATATAATAAGGATGTAAACATAATGTATCTGTACTTTTTACAGCTAGTATTCCAATAAAACTTGAGATTTATATTAAAAGTAATAAATAAAAACTATTCTTGAAAACTCTGTACAATTGCTTACTGCCAAAACACTCAATAGTACAAAATTAGAGCATAAAATCTATCAATTTTGCTTGGCTAAATAGTATAACTAGTCAATTAAAAGTAGAATACTCACATATAACTCCTAGTATATTCAAAGTCATTAGATAATTTCAAAATTGAAAAGTGAAATAAAAAGAAAAGATTGTACGAGAGAACCGATCAATTAACATCAAAATGGAAACGGAATAAAATGAGATAGTTGGATGAAAACTACAAAATAACCCTTTTAGTCCAATATACGGGTATATTTTAATGCACGTCGCACCACAGGATTACGCTTAATGGTCCATTAGTCGACCGAATGTGGTTTTGGTACTGGGAAACTATATAGGATTTTATATTTACGATTGGATGACACTGTAATTGGTGATTTGAGTCACATTATACGTATAATATGGGAAATTATATTATGTGCTCGATTATTTTATGTATTAAATATATGTGTGTAATAACTTGATTTAAAAAAAATAAATGTTAGCTTTCACCGGTTGTATGTCAGATGTGAAGCGTCTAAACTATTTTGTACACGCAATATCCATAAAAAGATAGTGTACGATAGGAAGTAAATATGACATAATCACAAATAAGGTATAAAGCTTCGTTTCAAGAATAATGACTGTTTATATGTTAGCATAAATAAAATAATAAAAATTCATAATAGTGAGACTTTAGTTATTTTGTAGTGAAGCAATCGCTGTGACTAGAGACTATCGCTAAACAACATAACTATACATATATCCAGACCTTAATTGTCACTTTTTATTGAGCACGCTAATTGTTGAAAATTATAAGTCCATAAATGTTTTACGACCTCTAATTACAGAGACAAACCACTATACGACGCGGTAACTGTTCCAAAAAGATAAAAAATCATTTTTTATAATCTTGGTAGATTGTTTTTTTTCCGTACTCTTTCATATTTTTTCAATTTTTATGGCAATTTTTAAATATTTTCGAAATTCCGTTCCCCTACAAAAAAAAACCTTGCATATATCGTAATTCTGACTAATATTATAAGTGCGAAAATATTTTGTTGGTTTATTTGTCATATTTCACGCCTAAACTATTCAACCGACCATGAAGAAATTTTGCAAACAAGTTGATAGTAGTACCTTAAACCCATAAAAAATGTACTTTTTTCGAAAGATACATCAAATCCATATTAACACGAGCGTAGCCACGACCAAAAGCTAGTAACAAATACATAAATATTGTGAAAAGTTAACATTTTTCATTAAAACAATTCAATATATTTCAAATGTGTTAAAACGTGGCAAACTCTTAGGTGTTACATAAAAAAGTATGAAAATAATCTACCTCCATTTCTGACAGTCCACCTGCAACCGTCTGCCGTTTCCGAAATCGTAAATACAATATTCCTAGAAACTTTTCCTTCAAAGATATTGCAAAAGTTTCCGCGCCCTCTCGTGTGTTTCCGTGATGATTTATTACCGCGAGTAATGAGTGCGCGTGTCCTCAACAGATGGCGTCACTGAGTTGTTTATTAGAGTCCCGCCGATTTATTGCCTGAGAGGGGTTGTCGGACAAGAATAAGTGCTTAAATCGGCTTAAACATATTGTTTCTTATTATTGTAAAAGTCTACTTATCATTTATTTGTAAAACATATAGTAAATAATCGTTTATGTATAATTAGTTTATGTTCGTTGTTAGATTTTAATAATTTTAGTAGATTAATGGATAAAGCATACGTAATACGTATACATATAAAGGAATACATAATTAAATCTTTAGAAGAATGATAACAGTTTATTTATACTTGCAATAAATAAGACATTACTATCATTATAATTTTACAAAGTCAGAGCTGTAGCACGGCAATTTCTTTTTTTTTCTGTTCATATTGCTTTATTAAATCTTCTGTCAGTCGCATTTCTTTTGAAATTTTAATCGCAATTTAATTTCTAATTATACCTATTTCGATGTTTCCTGTATCTTGAAAAGTTTTGAGTATATAAGACATTAAATTACTCTTTCTGTGTACACGATTATATATGTAACCACTGCTTTTTTTAAGGTTCAATTTTAACGAAGGTCGAGTGTTTAAAAACAATGGAAACATTTTTCTTGCTTTAAATACCTGTGTAAAGTAATTAGACTATATTTACATTTAATATGCATGTCGTTATTTCTTGTAAATAGCGACCTATGTAACAAAAATTTTGAATTATGTACCTTATTCAAATAACAATGATGTAGATTCCATTGATAATCTAAATAAGCAAATAAAATATATGGTAAAGTTAGATATATTTATCACAATAAAACAATATGTATATAGATAGTTTTCAATGAAGTTATTTTATTAATTAAAGCAATTTTAATTTTTAATAAAATTGTGTATATAAAAATGTAATTCGCTTTATAAAATACATGTTATTATTTATCTCCACATTCATTTAAATACCTGAAAGAATTATAATTGATTAAAATTTTGTAGCGCAGCTGTCGTCTAATTATGATAATTATTTTGTAACACATTTTAAATTTTATATTACATACCATAAAAATTCATTGCACTAGTAATAAAGAAGTAGAAAGATCGTGTAGGAAGTATTTTAGAAGTAAATTATCAAACTATAAATTCAAAAATCTTATATAATTCTACTTATTTAGTTTTGCTTCAGTGAACTCCAAAATAGAAAAGAGTTATCTGATTAATTAATCCTCTTTATTACAAATCAGATTAAAAGCAAATTATTTTCTTTTGAAATTCGAATCGGAATTTATTAGTTGAAATGAAAATTGGAACATACACTGTACACTAGCGCCACCTCTTATTTACTAGCGGTATTAAGGTAGTCTTATAAAAAGTATTTGCGGAAGTTTAGTTCGGCTTAATTTTCCTAGATGGCGCAATTGTTACTTTCCATTACACTACATACTTTTCAAATAAATTGTAGATGGCATTGCAATTTGTAAATTACAACCCACAGGATGTCACTGTGAGTAGTGTATTTTGCTCTATATCGATTTTATTATATGGGTATATTTTTTATTGTTATAATAACAGACAAAAAAAACAATGATGTTGTATTTTAATTCATCAGCAAGATAATTAATTAAAAGCAGATTATAACTTTCTGTTATATTTTACAAAAGAAAATAAGAATAAATTATCAAAAATTTGAATTGATAATCTCATACGAATTAAAGATTTTTTTTTAAATTGAAATCAAATGAATAAAATAATTATTTTTATGATAGAAATAATTCAAGAATCAGGGTTGCCAACTTGGCGGATTTACCTTCTAGTTACGGCGTTAAAAATTAATTACACTGTTTTATAGGTCCAATTTTTTAATGTAATATTATGCCCGATACTAAACGGTGCCTGGATTACGTTTGCGTGCAAATGGTTTTATTGTTTCTTGAAAACTACGCGTTTCATCTACGTTCATCTACGTAGTCTCTTTTTTTTATTGGTAACTGACGTGATTACATCTTTTTTAACTATTTTGAGATACCTGTGTTAAATATTTTCATTCAAACTTAGTCTATGTCAATACCTAGATAATAACATGATAATCCTGTATTTGTTAGTCGTTTTTGTCAAAATTGTTTTTCGATCATAGCATGAATAGATAACAGCAACTTTGTTTTAATAAATATATAGATTCTTTGAGGCTCAATCACCTCAGAATTAATGAACGTATTGGCATATGACTACAATCATTTTATCAGATTTTTTTATAGATAGTTCTGGACTATTTTTGTTTATTCGGTTGACTCTTTGTAATTTTTTTATGTCCAACGAAGCGGGAATTTAATGCCCAACAAAGCAAGCAGGCATCAACTAGTTCTAGTATAAAAATAACAACAAAATATAGCCTAGCGCCATCTGGTGTCTTAATAATGTAAAATAAATGGCATTTAAATGTTCATAATATAAAGACACTTTCCTAATTATAATAGTGATAGACTGACTAATCGTGATATTTATTAAGCCTACCAACATAAGTATATTTTCGATCTCTATAGTTATTTTATGGTTGTGTTCTCATTTTGGAGGGTTTAACGATATATGTATTTAGCTGGTAACCCGATAGGAACGTAAGCTAGTACGCAATAAAGCCTCACGTTTAAACCTTCCGCGAAGGTGTGAAAATGGTTTTTGTTTTTCGTTTTTTCAATTCACTCACGCTGAGGCGCGATCCACCGTGGGAACGCATTCCTCGGACGCGTCGGCCACCATCACACTATCAGAGTAAAAGAATCTCCGAATATTTCAAATACTTCCTCCTCTTACTATAATTTTTTTTTCGAACTACGCTATTGAATTGGCAAGGTCTTAACAGCTTCACCGGACTACTTTACTATCATAATAATATACTATATTGTATTAACGCTAGCGCAGTGGTCAGCAAACTTATCATTCAAGAAAGCCATAATATATAAACAATAAAAAATTTAAATCTATTCAAACTTTTTTAGGTACAAACTATTTAGATGCCTTAAGTGGTATTTTTACCAGAGGATAAATCTGTAATTTCTCGTCATGACACTTCGAACTTCGAACCACTACACCACCAGACCCTATGTGTATATTAATAGTTATAATGAATTCCTATTCATGTAGTTCCATAACCTCAGTTATACAGAACCGGGTTGATTCTTATAGCTCCGTCTCGTATATTGTATTTCGTTAGTCAAGTCATACGTTGCAGTATGAATGGTGAATATGAATATATACATCGAGTAGGAGGCGCGACTCTCGTTACCACCTATAAATAGAGTTACAACGCGATTCATTCACAACATCGCTAATATATAGTCCAATGTTGGTCCAAACGTTTGCACCAGATTTTGAATTCACAAAACATTTACGATAATTGTGTAGTTAATTTTTTTTTTTTCTCGAATTGACTACGCTATTGACTAACGTGCAATTCGCGACCTATCTGACCTAAGCTAACTATTCATACATATATGAATTGTTGAAACATATATGTCAACCAAGCATACATACCTCAACAACTCGTATATATATTTCGTATCGGATAATATTCTAAACTATTTCAGTTCGATAAGGGAAAGAAACAAAACCCTCTCACTTTCACGTGTAATCGTGTATGCGTGCAAGTGTGTGGAGGTGATATGTGTAATGTTGTTGCAGTGATGTAAGATTTAGTGTGAGTGTATCGCGCGAGCAGCGCACTCAAGGGCTCCACGCCGAGGGAACAGACCTGGGCTTGAGCCGCTGCCGAGGGAGGCCTAGTCTGGTGTAGTTTGTATAAACAATAACTACATATATAGTTAAGCCAAGTTTGAGAGTATAATTATACATTTATTTATAATTAGCTTCGTCCACGTGGAACCTCATATACAATACGGGGCTAATAATGTCATCTGAATGTATTAAGTATAATTGTTATCTACTTTCCTCTCGTACTTAAGTCGCGTTGTCATTAGAATTACAATAACTTTGGATAGACCTAATCGATTTTAATGAAACAAAAACTAAATGTAACTCGAGGATAGGCTTTATGATTTACTTAAAAATGTTTCATCGTGAACGTACTTTAGTAGTGATGTGTGTTCAAATAAACAGAGAACTAGCTGCATTTTTATTTCAAAAATGTAAAAGTACAAACTCGTTAGATTTACTCGTACATTCTTATTATATATTTAGATGTAATTATCTCCATAAAAATATCTGTAGTAAAACAAAGCCTAAGTTTCGAAGAGGGTTTTTTTAATAATTTTCTAATAATGTTTATATTTAACTCTTTTGTACGACCAGTTTCTCATCAATTGCAATAAACCACCATCGCTTCAATAATAAAATGATAAATAAAATTTAAAATGGTACAATTGGAGTGAATGGAACCGAGCACTACTAAATACTTAAAAGTATAATTTAGAAAGTAATATCTTACTCTGATCATGAAAATCCGTTCAATAGTTCTTGGAGTTTATCGCAAACAGACCGACAGACAGACGAAGACTTTGTTATATAATATGTTATAATGTCTAGCGGTCCCGGCATACGTTATACTGCCTTGATACAACAAAAAAATCCTAAAAGTCAACCGCAGCGCCACCTACCGCATCCAATTGTGAATCTAAACCGTTCTTGAATCCACCTGAACTCACACGAATATTCATCAAGATATATATAGCCGTTAATTATATTCCATTAACATTTCCATTGCGCTTTTGTATCATATTAGCTCTGTATTTAGTGGACGAATGGACTAATAAAGGTAATCGTTTATGATTCGTAAAAAAGGCAGACAATACATTGTTATCCATAAAAACTGATATCAGAACTTGATAGTAACGTCTCGATAATGAAAAACTAAAATAAAATTGTACAAAAAAAAAACGTATCACAGAGGGTCCGTCTGTACGGAGCGAGTTTCACGTCATCTGCTGTTTTTTTTTATAAATCGTATTCAAATCGTGAGGGTAAGTTTTTGTCCTCCCAGTACGGTGTGCCCAGCGCACCTGCCTTATGTACTTGGTTAGTGAAAACTTCCAAATATCGCTATAGAATCATTATAAAAGTTATTATTGGTTAGCCTTTTCCAAAATACGAATTTCCGTGACCAATCTTATAAGTAAAGCGACTTTCATGTAATTAATATTGTTTTGCCACAGATACTAATTACATATGAATATTTAAAAAATTGTGTTACACAAAAAATTAAAATTGTATGTTCCTGTGTAAAAATACAAAAAAAAGTGAGTGTGTGATTATAACCATACATTAGAAGTGAAAATTGTCTAATATTGCGAATAAATAATATTAATATTGAAATATTCGCGAAATATATACTTGAGATACTAAAACATACATAATATCATTATTAACAACTCAAGTTTAAGTAATATATTTTGGAGTCGAGTAAACCCGATTCAACGTCACTGATCTGAACGTGACGGTTTATTTTGTTCACTCTTCAATGCTCATAAAGGTTTCATTATAAAAAAAATAAAAGGGAAAATCTTAACAATAGCGCCATCTACAAACTGCAATTACATTTAAGAACCATCCAAGATATTTTTTGGCGGAATATAAGTCTGCAATGGCTTTTTTTTTTCTCGATCTGACTACGCTATTGACCTATCAAGGTCTTAACAGCTTCACCGGACTACGGTCTGCAATGGCATTCATATTTTACTCATAATCATGTGTAATTTAACTCTATATTTTGTAATATTAAGAGTGTTTTTGTAAATAGTTCGGTTATTGTGCACAAATGCAGTGGATGAAAAATAATACCATGAAGCATGAATTCTGAGATCCCACAAACACTCCGTGGAAAATTCTTAGAAGGTCCACCAACATATGAGGACATAGAAGTAATTGCAAGACACTTGTAACTTACCTACTCGCCAACGGCAGTGATAGTTTCGAAGGTTGGTTACCAGAAAAACAATTTAATAAAATCAAGAATTATACGAAATTACTCTTACCTTCGGCTAGAAAATCGACATTCTACGTCACGTTCATCAGAACATTATCAGCTTAGTAAAAACCCTACTTTAATTGGAATCCTTACAGTGAAGAGTCTGAACTTTCGATGAGGGAAAACAATGAGATGAAACTGTAGTATGGTGGTTGAAAATTTATCGCCAAATTATCGCCATATGTGTTCTGGCAGCTGCAACCGAGAGACAGTTCTTAGGCTTAATGTGTCACCATCAATTAAAATCAGATGAGATTGCTTAAAAGCTAAAAGATATAATCTATACACATAATAAGAATCTAAATGTACCGTGCCTGTACTTTTAGATTTTAGTAGAAAAAAATTGTTGCTGGTGTCTAGGAGTAAGTAATAGAACACATTTCAATCACTTGTAAAAATATGTCTGTTTGTTTGTCAGTACTGTTTGGGCAGGCATCACTGGTAATGTACTTCGTTCAGGAAAGACCCTCACCAATAAGAACTAAAACATAACTTCAAGTAACATTTAGTCTTTGCCTCATTAAAATGGGTTTGATCTATCAAAAGTTATTGTAGTTTTAATGACGACGCGACAATAGTACGACAGAAAAGTAGACAAGTAAATGTACTTAATACATTAATATGATTTTATTAGTCTGCTTTATACAAGAGGTACATCAGACAGTTAGTCAATATAAAAAATACTTCACTATTTTATCTCTGCATCAGTATTTTATCTTTTAAATCAAGACATATTTTTCAATATCGTTAAGTATATTGGACGTCTTCCAAATTTATTATTACCGTAAATAATATATGTTTTAACCATAAACAAAAGAGTTCATTTTTTTTTACAAAATGTGGCTCGTCAAAGGATCCGCCGCGTTTTAAATTAGGTCTCATTACAGATAAATCAGTCAATTTTCTTTTGTTATATTTTTTTGTGTATTAACCACTAGCTTTTTTTCTTTACTTTACCTGCGTATTTTTTGGTACAGTCAGGATGAAAAATACCTGTTTCATTGTTCACGGATATTTTCATGAGATCGATTTAAATATTAAGTCGTGAGAAGGTAAGGCAGACAAAGTTAATTTCATACCAATAATATTTACTAGCTGTATCCATGGTTCTACGCGCATTTTTAATTTATTTTCTAATATTTATGCTAATACGCTGTTAGTTACAGCAAAACAAATGTCTTGTAAATAGTCTTGTATAAAAATGTCTACAAGAGTTGTTGCGCAGCGGCGTTACCTATTGGTGCGTTGTACAAATTGGTGTGTTAAAAATAATTAGATTGATGTAAAGGATTCTATTAATTTCATTAGATCTAAATAGATATATAAAAATCTAGTGTCCTCATGTTTTTCCACGATGAACTCCGAAACTACTCAAACGATCTTCATAAAATGTTGTCATTTACATATGTATAACTAGTGACCCGCCCCAGCTTTGCACGGGTGCAACGTATATACTAATATGGGCAGTATGGAGTGATTAATAATATTATTTAAGATGTACAATTCCGTAGCACATTAATTTCATCCATCTCGTAAGGTTTAGCCAGCGTTTGTGATTTAAGCGCATAAAAATATGTTTGTTACATCACACTACAAATCTTTGAATTTTTCGGCTTTCTGTAGTTAATATGTATGTATTATGCATCTATACCTTGCTCTTGAAGAATCACTTTATCTATTGCTGAAAACTATTAAAATCTGTTGATGAATCTAAGTGTACGGACAGCGGGAGCGATTTTATTTTATCTATACTAATATTATATTATAAAGAGGTAAAGTTTGTGTTTGTGACGTTGTGATGTTGTGACGTTGTAGGGGGTAATCTCAGGAACTACTGGTCCGAATTGAATAATTCTTTCAGTGTTATATAGCTCATTCATCGAGAATGGTTATAGGCTATATATCATCACGCTAAGACAAATAGGAGCGGAGCACAGATGTAAGATGTTTCAAAATCGGGATGTTTTTACTTTTGAGAACGCGAACGAAGTCGCGGGCAGAGGCTAGTATACTATATAATGATTTAGTACAAATATAAAATATAGGATAATATGTATTTCGATTAATTGCTTCAACATTTTTCAAATATAAATTAAATGATTGTCGATGTTGATTATCGTTGTTAATTGTAAGAGTCGTCAGTCCTCAACAGATGGCGCTTTAATTTAGTTTAGTGACAGAAAACAGTAGAACCGACTGTTATAGGTATCTCATAGAAGACAACACATTTTTATTTGGAATTTCTGTTCCAACTGAGCCACAGTAACCCGTGGCCAGCTCAATTAGTAAGTAACAAGTATTTTTTTAAGTCAACAGTATATTTGGGCGGCTTTAGTTAATAATTGACTTTTATAAAGAAGTCTAATAGCTCTCTAAGTGCCTGAATATCTATTTTGGACTGTAAACAATTAATTTTCACAATTACGAAGTCCCATATTTCAAGCGACAAATTTCCACAGCGGACAGCAGATGCTTCGCGCGCGCGCTTTCCAGGGTTGTCAGTAGCAATAGAATATGTTACAGTTTTTTGTATTTTTATTTATTAGTAATGGGGAGCAGTGAAACTAATTTTCACCGCGTTCATCTGCATAGGTTCTAATCCTTGCAAATTGATGGGATTTTGGTAAAGAAAAATATCATAATGAAACAATAATATGGTATTTATTTATATATTTAACCAGAACGGATGTAATAATACCTGTATAAATGTTTACGTAACCATGTGTTAGAGCATTGCTTACTTTTGTTGAGTAGGGGAAATGGGCGGTCTGAAATTACAAAACTTCTGCCTAGGTAATCTTGGCCGTTCCCTAGTTTCTACTAATATTTAGGTTCTACTTTACCCACAAAGTGGAAACACTGCAGTATATAAACATCATATAAGTATGTATGTGTAAAACGTAAAATGAACACAATTTCAAGTATTTTTTGGCGAGAGAAATCGAGAAATCATACTACAGGCGAACTCTGTTTAGGAGTGGACTAAACTGCTGTTGGTTAGAAACTGTCAATCAGTAAATTGTAATAAGTAAACCTATATCTAAATTAGTATGCAAACGATTTTTTGACAACCCTAACACAGCAAGCGCCTCCCTCAACATCCTCCATTTGCCTTTGAAATGAGCAGTTTTTGCTTGATGTTTTTATTTAACTTCTTCTAATGTTATGCTTATGTTACGATTTTTTCTCCTGCTTATCTCCATTTGGGTGTTTGATAATTTAAAAAAAAAAGTTTTTTTTACATAGACAACATATGGCGCGGCGCGTGCACACCACATTGCGTTATTTTTTTTCGCATCCGATTCGAAATTCAAAATTCAAATATGGCGGCGCATGTGCGCCTGCGCCTATATTGTTGTAAGTTTTTGTTTTTTTTTTTTCCGCGTCGATAAAGTCTGGCGGCGGTCGGTAGCCCTTTTTTGTCCATATTAAATAGAAACGATCAAATAAAATGAAATTTAATACGGTTTGAAGTTTACGACATTATTTTTTTTTACGTAGGCAATGAAAATAACTTTCGGATATGCATTCCACCTCATGATAAGTGGTCAATGCAGCCGTTATAATAAATTAATAGCTTAACTTAGCAATTATTTACACATTGCCTAATAATTCCCATAAAAGTAATTTAGGATTATTTAAAAAAAAAAAGTGAAATCCCCAGTAAAATTTGTAGAGAACATAGGGTTAAAAGCATAGCAACTTGTAATTATTCGCAGGGAGAAATACTACGCAGCACCAAAAAACAAAGACTGTCTTTCGTATCATATAATATGCAGCTAATAATAATTTTTATGTTATTAATTATAGTTTTCCACAAACTAACACCCCGTCAGATAGGGTGAGTCATCTTTTTCAAAACCTTTTTATACTACCGTATGCTATAGATAAGTGTCGGGTCTTTGAACGCATATTTCATAGTAACAGCAAAACTTAAGGTAAAATAAATGACTGGGGATTTTGAAATTAATGTCTTTCGAGGGATTAACGCTTTCTAATTTGAGTTTTTTGGTTAACCCCATCATTTGCGCTCAACCGCGGTTTCGAATGAGGGTCTTTAACCCCTTTTAACGCGTTCTTAATTAAAGCTATCATTGGTGTTGTCCCACGAGGCGATAGCTTTTATCATGACTTATACGTTTTATAGTTTGCCTACAATCTAACTAGGGGATATTATAATATGACTTAAGCATTAAAGAGGGACGGGGAATCATTGATTTGCTTATTTTTGGTAACATGAAGAATGGGGGATCTGGATGTGAGGCGCGCGGTATTATCCACTTCCATTGTTGACTATACACTTCTTATTTATAAACTAAACTAGGACAGCTTAATAAATACTTATATAAATATTTACATAAGCATGGGGGATAAGAGCAATGCTTACTTTTGCTGACCAGGGGAAGGGGGCTGTCAGAAATTAGAAAAATTTTGTTTAGTGTTAAATGACAATGAAACTATACTATGGTGCTAGGGTTTTTTCTTAGTTCACCACCCATAGCTAGCAACCTCAAGTTGATGGTGTTATGGAATATGTAATAAAATACATTTCAAACATTTTTAGATACGTGTGGACCGTTTGTTTGAATACGCATCATTGGTAAAGTACTGGGTTCACGATAAAACCTAAGTAACGAAAGCCTTATGGCTAAAGCATATCCTCGAGTATCATTTAGTCCTGGTTTCATTAAAATCGGTTCACTCTATCAGAAGTTGTGATTTTACTGACAACGGGACGTAAGTACGAGAGAAAAGTAAATAAGTAAAATAACATTAAAATGATCTTAAAAGTCACTGTTTTTTAATCAGGTAACAAACGGACGGAGTCGCGGGCATAGCTAATAAAGTATAGAAAAAAATACCGTGGCATGTGATAAATTTTCCGAAGCAGTTATAATAACGATGACATAAATATTCAAGTTTTATGATAAAAGAATGTGTAGGCAGAGCCGATAGCGTCATTACCTCCCCCAAAAACCTATAACGAGTTCTCATAGACGTCAATCGATCCTTAAACGCTTATTTAATCTACGTCAATTCGGTACATGTACGTAAAACTACGACACCCATTCTGCAAGTAAAAGATATGTTACTTGTGTCGTTACATTTCAAAATAACCTAAGTCCAATTTCAGCCGTTACTACACACATCAAAAAAGTCTAAGCAACATGCGTGATATTACAAATTTTACCATTTATATTAATTAATTTCTAAGTATTTACTCAAACAAAGTGCGTAAGTAAGTAAACTTTTTTGTTATTGATGACATACTGGCTGGTTCTAAAAAAAAATTTGATTATGTTTTGTTTTTTCATAAAATTCAAATGACTGCGAATTTGTTTGAATTTAAGTGCGTTTTAATTGCTACGTTTAGTCTTGATTTTATAATTTTACCAACCATTTAAATAAAGTTAGCGACAAAATTGAATTGTTTGATATTCTTTACGTCATGAAGCGACGTCATTTGATGGCAGATGAAATGCAAAGAGCTGTAGGGATGTTGCAAGCGGGAAACAAGCAATCTCAGGTATCTCGAAATTTTGGCATTCATAGAAGTGTTATTTGTCGTCTTTGGAAGCGCTTCAATAATACAAGAGAACCCGCTGAACAGCATCCAGGCTGTAAAAGGAGTACAATCACTTGGCAAGACCGGTAGATACAACTGACTGCAAGACGCCAGGGGTATGTTAACCGCTCGAGAGATAAGTTTGAGGCTACAAATTTCAAGAGGTGTTGATGTAAGTCCTCAAACTGTGCGAAATCGACTGCATGAGTTCGGCCTACGAGCTCGACGCCCAATCAGGTGCCCACCGATACGTCACGGGAATCGCGCTCGTTGATATGAATGGTGTAGAGAACGCATAACATGAACCCAGGAACAATGGGATAAAATTATGTTTTCCGATGAGTCGCGATTCGGGTTTAAGCCTGATACAAGAAGGGTGCGAGTGTATCGTCGGCCCGGAAATACTGAAAGGCTCAACAGTTATGTTATGGGCGGGTATTATGAAGAACAGGCGAACTGAGCTCGTTTTTGTAAATGGAAACATGAATGCTGAAAATTACATTGAGGATATTCTCAGACCTTATGTCTACCCATTGGCACAAAGCTTTGGCTCCGATTTTAGGTTAATGTATGACAATGCGCGTTCACATACAGCTCGGCGAACCAGTGAATACTTTGCAACGGGTCTCCAGAAGGGTCTCCACCTCCTCAAGCATCCTCCACCCCCGGACACGGCGTGCGACAGACGAGGTGACAAACAAGACGTCTACCACAGACCCCCCGTTCTGCCGCACGCACGTTTGGACATCCCCCTGGTTGAGGAGGGACAGCCCCACTTCGGCTGCCCACTCCTCTGTCTTATGTATTATTATCATTGCTTATGTATATTAAAATATTATAAGATAATACCAAGATCTAATGTTTCCCACCTCCATAGTGCATAGTCCATAGTGCATTAAAAAAATAATCAGAATGCAAGTTTCACTCTTTATGTTATTAAGGCATGTTTTATGTAATAGCGTTTTTTTAAATTTTACATGGGTTTTACTCCCAAATAATTATTGAAAGTGTATTATTATTTTTACTACCTTGCTAATATGGCAAACTGGCAAAGAATTTATAATCTTGATTACGTGCTGGATCGGTTAGTTCGGTTGGTAACAAAGTATTAAATAATTTATACTAATAACTATATTCAATAATTATACATTATTCATTATATTGTTTATTATTAAGTAACAAATTAATTATAACAAGTTTCACAGTTCGCAAATTCTAATGTTAACAGACATAATCTCAAAATTGAAGAAAAAAATAATGTCTCCATAATACAGTTTAGATAAATAATAATCACGTATTAAAGATGTCATTATTCATATTGCCCGGGTAACATAAATAATGCCCTATTTAGTCACTTGATTCATAACATTGTATACCAAATTGGATATAAACAAGTATTGTCGCCATATCATTCGCCACTATACAGCATTATATAGCGCCGCAGTAATTGCAATAAATTACATATACTTAGTTAACAGCGGCGTAGTTATTAGAATATATGTCTATATTAAATATAAAAAATAATGTGGCGTCCGTCGCTTCTGGTTTATAGTTGATAGTCGCGTACAATACGAGTTCGTTGACCCCAGTCTGAATGATTGGGCAACTTTATGCTATAAAGATTTTTGGCAACGATACCTCCTCTACGATATCCCGCTCTCGGCTTTCCCTTGCTTCTTATAAATAACGTTAGTGATGCGACCATTCCGACTACCAATTATCGATATTTATTTATTTATATGTGAATATAGCAACAGTCGACAGTCAACAATAATAATACAATAACAATAATAAAAAGTAGTAAACCAAACTGAACACCTAAAACGCTTTTTCACATAGAAACTTAGCTTACACTATTATTATTAATAACAATGATAAATTAAATAATCAACAACAAAGCAATGTTATTATATACAATAGTATTGTAAAACTTAGTTCAGTAATTAAATACCTATACATTTTATCATAATTTAGATGTAAACAGTTATCACAAAATACATTATTTATTACCTAATTCTGTGATTTCTGTTTCTATGCTGAAATTGGGACAACAAACTTCTAACAACATACGTCTTGGTATAATTTAATACATGTAAACCAAATAAGCTTCACATTCTCGGCGTGTACACACTGATATACACAACTTCTTTAGGCGCCTTGAACGGTACTTTTCATAGGAGACAAATTTATAATTTCGGGTCATGACATGCTATAAGTGGGACCGATTGTGTTGCGCTTGCATGGCTTACTTCAGACTAACGACACGTAGTATAGGTTCTATGTGCATCTATGTACAAAACAGTACTCAGTTATTATATTGTATTGAGTATTCACTTCTGTCCACAGTCCTTATGAAATTTTGAATTGTGTTCTCGCAAGCCTAGGACCGTTCCGTCGGCGTGGAGCCCTCGAGTGCGCTGCACGCGCGATACACTCACACAAAATCTTACATCACTCCAATAACATTACACATATCACCCCCACACACTTGCACGCACACATGCTTACACAGGAAAGTGGAAGGGTTTTGTTTCTTTCCCTTATCGAATTGAAATAATTTAGAAAATTATCCGATACTAAATATAAGAGTTGTTGAGGTATGTATGCTTGCTACACATATATGTTCCAACAACTCATATATGTATGAATAGTTAGCTTAGGTCAGCTTAGATAGGTCGTAGCCGGACCTGAGGGGATGCAGCCGGGGGGCTCAGCCCTTCATTGCACAGGTCCGGCTGACGAGGGGAGGTGACTGGTTGTGTACCCAGTTGCCTCTCTGTAGTAGGACGACGCCTGGCGACCAACTTGCCAGGCTGCCGCAGGGGCGGTTTCTCTGGAAGAGAGCCAGAACGTTCCCTGGCCGCCCCTAATATGCGGTCGACGGAACACCGTGAGGTTTTAGTCCGTGCGAGTCGGACATAACCCACCCTCTCCCCCGGGAAGGTGGGTATCTGTTAGGGATTTCCCTACGTTAATAAAAAAAAAAAAAGGTCGCGAATTGGCCGAATATATCGGACGCGCAGTTTGGCTTCCGAGCAGGGCGTTCGACAGTGGACGCCTTGTGCCTCCTGAAATCGCTGTCCGCGGAGGCGACCTCCCAGGGGGAGGGTTTTGGCGGTGTCCCCGGACATCGCCAACGCCTTCAACAGCCTGCCGCACGGTGTCATACGGGAGGCTCTCCGATATTTCGGAGTGCCCCCGTATCTGCGGCGGCTGTTGCAAGCGTACCTCAAGGACAGGGAGGTCGCCTACGTGGACTGTGACGGGTGGATGGTCCAGCGGGCAACAAGGAGTGGGGTTCCACAGGGGTCGGTCTTGAGGCCGCTCCTGTGGAACATGGGCTACGACTGGGTGCTCCGCGGCATGCTCCCATATGGAGCGCGCCTAATCTGTTACGCGGATGACACCCTAGTCGTAGCCCAGGGAGGGAAATGGAGGGAGGTAGAGCGCCTGGCCACGATGGCCACAACCCTCGTGGTCAGGCGCATAAGGAAGTTGGGCCTCAGGGTAGCCCTCGAAAAGATCGAGGCCATACTATTCTATGGGCCTCGGCGGGGGCCTCCACCTGGGACCCATATTATGGTGGGGGGTGCCCGCATCAGAGTGGGGGCCCAGATGAAATATCTGAGCCTCACCCTGGACGGGCGCTGGCGGTTCGAGCCCCATTTTGCGGTGCTCGGACCACGAATTGCTGGGGCGGCAGCGACACTCGGCGAGTTGCTCCTCAATATAGGGGGCCCGGTGCCTTCGAATCTATATGGGAGTCATGCGGGCGATGGCCGCCTACGGGGCACCGGTTTGGGCGGACGCCCTCGGTGCCGTCAACGTGCTCGCGTTTCGTAGTGCGCAGCACACGATGGCGCTGAGGGCGATCCGGGCGCACCGGACGGTGTGCTCAACGGCGGCTTTTAAGCTCGCCGGCTCCCTACCTTGGGAGCTGGAGGCAGGAGTTCTCGCCGCCGTGTACCAGTTCACTGCGTTGAGGAAACGTAGTGGGGAGCCTCTAGCTCCCAAGTAAATAGAGGGGAAAAGAAGGGAACGGAGGGAGGGGGCAATACAAAGGTGGATACAGGACCTGGCGGACGCGCGCTTCGGGACGTACACCCTCTACGCCAACCGCCCGGTCCTGCGAGAATGGATTGTACCTGCACCGGATCGCTCGCAGGGAGCCAACTGCCGCCTGCCACGAGTGTGGCGCTGAGGAAGACACCGCGCAGCACACTCTCTCTGAGTGTATTGCGTAGGAGGTGGAGCGCCGCGTTCTGGCGGTGGCGGTAGGGGGAAATTTGTCGCCTGTTTGCTGCCAAGCATGGACGAAACAACGGTCGGCAGCGAACAGGCGTGACGAGCAATGGCCTCCTTCTGCGAAGAGGTCATCTGGCAGAAGGAGACGGCGGAGAGGGCCCGTAAGGCGGACCCACTAAGTGGCCGTCTCCGCCAACTGAGGACTGGCAGGAGGAGGCGGCGCTTTGCCCAACTCCTGTCACCGTAGCCGGACCTGAGGGGATGAGTCGGGAGGCCCATTTCCTCATTGCATAGGTCCGGCGGACGAGGGGGGGCAGCTGGTGTGTACCCAGTCTGCCTCTCTATGGGTAGGAGCCCGGTGGCCACCTTCCATCGGGTGGACCGTTGGGGCGGCTATACAAGGTTGATTAGCTGGAACGATCCCTTGCCGCCCCAGCAACACGGTCTGTCGGTACACCGTGGGGTTTTAGTCCGTGCGAGTCGGACAGAACCCACCCTCTCCCGTGTGCCGTGCACCCTTGAGCTAGTTGTCAAATAAAATCGGCTGAGTGCCCTCAGCGCTCGCCTTAGTAGTCCGTTGGAGCTGTTAAGACCTTGCCAGGTCAATAGCGTAGTCAGTTCTAAAAAGAAAGAGTTCTCGCAAATATTAGGCCTTAACTACTCGAGCCACAGAATTTAGTGTAATGTTTTCAACCTAAGTTAATCATGAAGTAGTCAAATACGATAAATTATTTGTCTCAGCACTAACAGACTGTAGTAATTTCTGTCCTTGGAGTATTCGAATAATCCCAAATGAAAAAGTCTAGACTGTTGTATAGATTGCGATAAACTATGTTTTTTTTTGGCAGCCAACTTGATTACAGTTGGACCGCGAATATAGTTTACAAGTAGTATTTTTCTCTTAGCACAAAATAATTAGAGTACCACTTATGAATGCGAGGCTTAAGATTGAAATACTTAGTTACTGAGTCAGAGTGTCAACTGACAATTGTCATACTTGCGCGCATATATGTGAACGAAGATGTCTAGATAACCAAATGTAATAACTTGTAAATGCACCATTCGTAGTTATTACTATAGAAATAGTATTTGACATTGTGTACTGTAGTTGCGAGTTATTCATTCCTTTCCTTCTTCCTACTTACAAATACCGTAAAATAAAAAAACACAATGTATTACTCTTCAAAATCAAAAATACTCATTCAATTCCGGTCCTGAGAAGGCGTTTATAAAAGCTGTAAAATACAAGTATACTTTTTCCATATTTGACCAGTAGGTTCAAAAAATAAAAATAAGCTAAGAATAATGTCTACAATCTTATAATATTAACAAATATTCGGTTATTTTTGGGCGGCATCTTCGTCTGTCATTTTATATTTTACTCATAATCTTGTTCCTAGTCCGGTGAAGCTGTTAAGACCTTGCTGGGTCAATAGTGTAGTCAGTTCGAAAAAAAAAACATAATCTTGTTTTATTTGACTATCTATTTCGTAATATTGGTGGTATTGTACATAATACGTGTTTTTCGTTTATTGTGTATAAGTGAAGTGGATAGAAAATAATACCAAGAAGCCCGAATTCTGAGATTAAGATCAAAATATTCTTTATTCAATTTAGGCCCTGAGAAGGCGCTTATGAAAGTCAAAACAACCACCGGTTTGGAAAACAACCCAGTCATCGAGAAAAACCGGCAAGAAACTCGATTAGGTTAATTAGTTCATGTTACATATTTTTACAGAGCATAAATAGTTACAAAGTTTTTAGTGAATGCACAGAGAGGAGCGTCATTTCCAGACATCACAATCATTCACCTACTGCTCCACCCTATAATAGCCTTAAGATATTAAAACCCGCTTGACATGGTTCTTGAACTCACTATCCGTCAAATCGGTAACCTGTTTTGGGATTTTGTTATAAAACCTAATACTATTACTTAAAGAACTGTAATTACACTTCGTGAGCCTGAAGCATGGAATGACCAACTTGTTGCAGTTTCTAGTATTTAAATTAAGTTGAGCTTTTACTTGATCCAGCATATCTAAATTTTTGAGGACATACATTAAATTATCAAAAATATATTGGGAGGGCATAGTTAAAATACCGAGATGCCGCAAATACTCCGTGGAATTTTTTTAACAAGACGGCCACCATCTACTTAGAACGGTGAAATTATCGCAAGATGCTTGTTATATTATTACCAATTAAATAAAAATAAAATACAAATCGTTTTCAAACTCAAGTAACTTCTTAGTAGGATCTATCTCTTATAAAAGCCGTAGTCATGCGAGATACGCTGACGCGAATATCAATAAATTACGGAAATCTCGTAGTTTCAGTGAAACAGAGAAAATTGTATTTCTTTAAGACGGCCTCGGGGAAAAAAAGAACTTTTCTTTGCCTATAGTCTTTTTATAAATTGTTAGAATAACGGATTTTTTCTTTTGGGGTAGATAAATATTATAGAGAAACGTTATTCTGATGATCGATTTTTAAATTTTAAAATGTTGTTTAAATAAAAGAGTGTACGTTTTTAGCTTCGTCGTCATCTGAAAATATGGATTACACACAGAGAAATTCAATTGTTTTAATCGAAATTTACATTATTATAGATTTCTTTTATAAACAATGCCGCTATAGTTTTATTCCGGCAATTAGCGTATCATTTGAAATCCTTCAAACGCATGTACAACAATCGATTTTCCCATTATATAATAACTAATAATAAAAATCATTTTTTTTTTTAAATAATTGTACCTACTTAATTTATAATCTGACATCTTTGATTTCGAAAATTTACAAATATAAATAAAATTAAAGTAACTCTTGTTGTCGCAGCTAATGTTCGAAACGGCTGAATCAATTTTGAAAGAACTATTACTAACATTGACATTAATTTTCATAGTACCGACTAGGTTTCATATAGGTAATTACGCTTATCCACATGAACTAAATAGTAATTTAAAAATCGATAAATATACAGAAGAGTTAGATGTTGTAGATGACCTTTGTATTAAAATTTCAACAGTAGGTAATTAGTTCTCAGAAAATAACATGTAACGGGTTCCAGTTAGTATTAAATATAAAGTCATTTTCCAACAAACGTTTTGAACCCCCTTTTTATTACTGAGCTACATATTTTGAATACATACTGCAAGATAATTTATACGCTAGATATAAATCAGTTCACATTATTAAAGTAGAATTATGTTGAGTCTGAATTGTTTTTAAATTGTTTTAAAACTTTCGATAAGCGACATTACATGAAAGTTCATATCGTCGCTTCGTGTGATTTCGCTGATTTATCATTTTATCTAGAATCTTTTAAATAATGGCTTTATAAATTTATATACAGCTCGTTTGTGTGTTTGCTTTTTTTTGGTTAACAAGTTTGTCGTGTAAACCTAATTATAAGTGGTCACTGCAATTACACGCAATGTAATACAACGCTCATAAAAGCAGAGGAAGATGAAGGAAAATAGAAAGAAGAATGCGACAATCTATAATCCCATGAGAAAACATCAGTAGAGATCTTACTCCACTACTGGAGAGTATCTATAACAAAACCCTTTTAAAACTGCACTATAGCCTGGCGAAACTGTGAAGACTCGTTAGCAAAACAGCGTATAGTCAATATAAAAAAAACTGAACTGTCCGTGACCATTTTAGTTATAAGATAAACTCGCTTGTTATATTAAACCGCACTTCAATAATATTTTTATAGATTGTAATCTATATCGTATTCTAATATAAGCCACATTACTCTGAAGCTTCACCAAAGTCGGTTTCAGTTGTTTTTATGTAAAATAGTAATAAACATTTCTCCTTTCTCACAATCATTGTCATTTGTAGAATTAATATAGTAATAGCGATTTTTTTTCATTGTTGTCAATGAATGAAATGAATTTATTTACTGAGGATGTACGCAGGATAAACATATATCCGTTCGTCTAAATCCGTTTTGATAACATTTAACGAAACATACCTTTTAACCGTGGTATGTTTGCAAATAAACAACGCAGACGCACCGGCCCCCAACAGACTGCTAGCGCATAGACTACATAATATACTTAGAATAGACACGTAAATTATTTATTTCAAACTAGTTGAGTCGTATTCTTTTAAACCCTAATAGAATAATACACTCTATGACCTTCTTCAGATCTTAGGCAATATATATGATAAATTGTAGTGGGATCGGTTTAGTTGTTTAAGTTAAGGTAACAAACACAGAGATAAATTGTAATCTCAGATCGTAGTTTATCGTCGTGATCAAATATATTCGAAGTGGATATTCATCTTTTACATTATCATATATCTCCAGCTTTGTAGCATAAGATAAGGCATGATATATTATAAAGAACACTGCATGTTTTTTATCCTTCCTTTCTGAGCAGGATGCCTGCATTCGAACTATACAATATAGCCTGTACTAACTACATTGTATATGTTTTCACCTTCTAATATGCAAGTAGTCGGGAAAATGTCATGTCATGATTTAATGCAAGCCAACCTATCCTCTCTACGTGGCGTCGCATGATTATTTTCAAATAATGTCGCCAGTAGTAGTAGATAATTTCCTACAACAGGCTGGCATACGGTTCAACAAGTCTTAAATAGGTGGATTAATTTCTTGGAATAAAATACAAGACCGTCCTGAAACCATTTGCAAAAAATTACACAGATGTGTTTGTGTTGTGCTTTTTATATTAGATTCAGAATGAGTATATTAAAATTAATTTGATGTAATCTTGTTATCGTGTCCGTACGTTCGTAACACATGGTTCGGATCAAAGCGCCCTAGCGACGGGATGCGCAGACGACGTCTCGACGCGCCGTCCCCCTCCCCCCCTGCCCCCCGACACTCTGGCCCCCCAGTCCCCCGGCCCCCGGCCCCCGGCCCCCCAGACCCCCGTACACGTCGCTCCTCGCGCCGGGAGTGGCGCCCCGCGCGGCGCTCCGGATATTCGCAGACGCACGCGCTTCTATGAATGATGGAAATATTATGTGGGAGTATGAGTAATGATTTTAACATAATTGAAGCGAAAGTATTTTACAATATATTCTAACGTTCATTGAATTATCGGTTCAGTTCGACGACAGTCCGGTTATGATGTCATCGGTTCTTATATTTGTAAAAAAATGACAAACTTGCTTCATATTGTCTATTTATTTATTAAAGAAAGAGCAACAGCATTATTTACAAGAACTGATACGAAAAAAATAACTAACAAGAAACCATTTACAGGTGGTCTCCACGAATAGACACCCGAATACATAATTACTATGTGGATTACAATTTTCTAAGCACACGCAATCATAGCGTTGATTTATATTTTGAAAAAAAGTCAAGGCTGAGTACCCGTCTCACTGACTCTGTTTTTTTTTTTTTCGAACTGACTACGCTATTGGCCTTATTAGACCTTCACAGTTTCATCTGACTCCTAAAGTAGTAGGAAATTGGAAAAAAACCAGCTTAAAGACAAATATAATAGACCGAATCGTGTTTCTGATGTCTAAAACAAATAAAATCAGATTTCTGGTACGAAAATAATTTTCAAAAGTTCATAGTTCTTTATGATGTATTCAATTAATAATTAATGTAAAAATATAGACTATTAATTATGAAGGAAATATAGATAGTTTCCAGGTACGAATACCTGATGTGTTAAATGATTCCTGAACTTGGAAAGTCCGAGTTTTAGAGAATTAAAACTTGATGAATCAATAGCAACGTTATAGAGCTTTTTTTAATACCTATCTGACTAGCTGTCACCTTCAAAATACAAATCTACTGTTATTCACCTATACATAATTTGATAATACCATCTGAGAGATAGTTTTCTCTAGGATTAAGATGTTACTATCTTAATCCTAGAGTTGTCTCACCAAAACCCTTATTATTGTGTTTCGGCCGCTGGGTTTTGAGGCCCACGCATAGTTTTAGCGCTCTACCATCTTTCATTGTCGTTTCACATAAATAAGATCATAATTAAATTCAGAATATATTAAAACATATGCCACGCATACAATTAAAATATATACATCATCAAATTATAAGTTTAGTTCAAATAAAAATGATGAGGGCAGACACTAACATAGTTCTCCTACGCAGACGCGGCCGCAGACAACGAACTCTGATTACAAGTCATAAGCGTAAGCGATTTGATGAGTTTGATTATTTTTCTATTGTTTATTACTATTATATTATTTTAACGTTAAAGAAATACGCTTTTTTAATTCAACTATAAACTCACGTCTCTCGTCACTTCCTACTATTTTCAACTTTATATAATCTAATGAAGTAGAGATTACGGGACTAGGATTGGATGAAGAAAACATCGGAACCCTTGGCATATTTTTTGTATATTTAAATAATTCTGAAAAGATGACTACAATACATAATTGATGCGTGGATGGTTTTTTCAAGTTTTTATCAATTTTATTGCATTGCAAATAATGTGAACTGTTATAGCTATAAGTTTATTTATTAACAAATTATGTATTTATACTTCATAATTTAAGTACATACGTAATACCTATTAAATTTTACAAACGTTATTACTCTAATAATAAATTACAATCAGAAGTTTTAAAGGTAACCTACATGCACATCTGTCCAAATCTATTCGAAATAACGTACTTTTCTATTTTGTAGCCTTTTTTGAAACGTAGTATTTTAAAATACATTTAAATATTTTCTCCTTATTAATATTATGTGTGAAATTTGGCAAACAATTTTTAATCTTTTGTTGTGATTATGATTGAGACATGCAAGTGGTAAATTTTATCTTTACTATCGATTGAGAAATTTGTTCAATACAGAAAAATATATAAACAGTCAAATAAACAATAAAACGAGGTAATAAAAGAATGATAAAAAATGAGTCGGTTTCTCGCAACTTGGACCACGGTCCTATGCCCATTTCTGCACAGACGCATAAAGAAGGCTACGTAGTCGTGTATATATATTTATTTAAGGAAATCGCGAATTGATGTATCTGAAATGGATGTGGGCGTACTAATCACGTGACGGTTAGTAGACGAATGTAGAAAACGCTTTTGAATCTGTGCCGTAGAAATAAGACACCGTAACGCACTGGACTCATTCCCATTACGTCTAAATAAAAGCTTGCATTATCTATGCTCCTTACACGTCAGATTCATTTTGAACATATTATATTCAATCAGCATCGCTGTAATTTTTGCCAATGTTACTATTTTGTTGAAAACGCCATGTATATTGAGTAAAATAATTTTTTGTGTTCTTCTTTTGTTATAGCGATTAATGGTGTCATGCACATAATAACTGTATGAAATATAAACAGTATACGAAAAGACCAATTAATTATTTTCAATAACTTTTAACTGAAGATTCTATAGTCGATCGAATATTATAAGTTAATTTAATGAAAAAAAAAAAAAATGATCATTTGTCTTTTTTTATACCAATTGAATCTGAACTCAAAGAGCGTACGCTCTTTCGGTCAAAAGTCATAAAATAAAAAAACCGACTGTCATAAATTTCTCCCATATCTAGTGATAGTAACATTCAATCAAACAACAACCTGCGTAGGCGCATATAACTGTACCGACAATTATTGATAATTTGTATTCCATATATGAGTATGTGCTCTTTTATACGTCACCGTCCGTTTCCGTCGCACCGACATTACACTAAAACGTCTAAATGTTCAATTCGAACAAACTTTACAGTGTTTAAAGGAATATTGTATAATCATACATTAACATTGTAACGTATTCGAAACGATGATGGATCCGTGACAGCGCGCACTGTCACTGTGTCGACTGACAAGGATTTAAATCATATGACGGCGATGAGAAAAATAGTTAGCCAACATAGTATATCGATACAACATTTAATAATTAATACTCGCTTTGTTTGATTACTTAAACCTTTCGTTTGCTAGAAATTTCATATATATTATTTATTTAATATTTTTTTATATCAAAGGAGATAAACGAATAGGTGGGTAACGTGATGTTAAGTGATCACCACCGTCCATAGACACTAGCGACATCAGTGAGGTCACAAGTGCGTTGCCAGCCTGTATATGGGGGAGGGGGAAGGGTAGGAAAGGGAAAGGTGGAAAGCGGAAGGGAGGTTGGCCTCCTGCACTCTCACTGACCGAACGAAACACAACAATGCAAGCACTGTTATTTCACGTCGGTTTTCTGTGAGAGGGGTGGAACTGCCCCTGGCGAGCCGACCCATTCATGCTGAAACCAGTAATAGGTTCAGCGTGGCTCTACCACCTACTTAATGTACAATTTAAATTTAATGTACTCAGGTTATAACAAATAGAATTTTTAACTTTTATAAATATTTTCTCTTTGGATATAAATTTCTGTTCTTTACGGAAAACTGATTGGTGCTTATGACTTCATGCACACAATAATATTGTTTAATTTTTTAAAAGCTAATTGTTTTGTCCTAAAGTATTTGTGTACTGTCATTTTTTAAATTGTATTTTAATAATACTCCGTAACCCGTCTTTTACCGATTTTAAGTTGGCACTAAATAATTTTATCGTCACTGCTTAACCTCTATGAAAACCGTAATTATATGTAGCGTATATAATGTTCTGAAAATTTCTCTATTACCCAGTTAAAGCCTCCTTAATATTAGTATAAACTTTTCAGAATTCAGTGTGGATAAAACGTAAACACTTAAAATAAAAGAGAATAAGAGAAAACATTTATTTTCAATTTTGTTCTTCACGAAATAAATCGGGATCAAGCGACTAGTTAGTTCATAACGCTACAGTATGTTCTAAAAGTATAACAGGATCAGATAAACCGCTACATATTGTGGTTAAAAAAAAAGCCTACCTCATCATTGCATTATGATATCTTCGGAGCGCCATCTGGCGTGCGCCTTGCTGAAATGCACTTCTTTAAACACATAGCAAAACCATAATCTATTTTAAAAATAAACCCTACCTGTATACACTTACGGTACTAATTTTCTTTGTACAGAGAGTTGAAAAATTGAAACGACGTGTACTGGATTTAGTATTCTGTTTACTTTCGAATAAAGTGTATTTTCGTTTCGCAGTGTTTCGGTTTATGGTGTTTTTTTTCTTACTCCAAGTATATAATTCATATGGCAAGGATAGTATCGTGTTCGCGACAGATGTGCATACGCGGGCCCGTATTAATTCAGGGCACGCGCGAAGAAAGATGACAACGAATTTTAAATTCCTTTTCTATTTATAGAATCTATATTTACGGTGCAAAATTTTCATCGCCTACCTGGTATAGTGTATGTTCAAGCTTAGTTTCTTAGGGGTCGGCATTAACGCCTCTCTTTACCACCTACATCTAAACATAAAAATCCAGTATCATGATGTTTGTCCGCGATGGACTCCGAAACTTTTTTTTTCTCGAACTGACTACGCTATTGACCTAGCAAGGTCATAACAGCTTCACGGGACTGCTAAGACCAGCGCATTTTATTTTTGGCAACTAGCTCAAGGGTGCACGGCAAACTTCGGCTTGGCTGTTGCCTGTTGCATCCAAAATCGCGACCTATCTTAGCTAACTATTCATATATGTATAATTTAGAGTTTTTTCAGTTCGATAAGGGAAAAAATAAACCTTTCTACTTTCATGTGTAAGCGTGTAGGCGTGCACGTGGGTGATCGTGTAGTGTTGTAGCAGTGATGTATATTTTTGTGTCACCGTATCGCGTAAGCAACGCATTCAAGGGCTCCCTACCGAGGGATCGCACCTAGGCTTGAGCCGCTGCCGAGGGAGGCATAATCTAGTGTGCGGGAGCGAAATTTACCCCCACAGCAGACTCCGAAACTACTCAACCAATTTTGTGAAACTTGATGAAAGTTGGCATTTATGTATATCTTGGTCAAACTTGAGAGATAGGATAATTTAGATTTCGTTTAATGGCCTCAATATTTTTAATTAGTAATTAAATTATTGTCAATGTTGATTATTGTTATTAATTGTAAGTTTTATTAGTCTCGAACAAATAGCGCTTTAAATTAGTTTGTTGACAGGAAACTTTAGGACCAACTGTTATAAATATGTCATAGATGGCGCTACGATTTTTTTTTAAATAACTAAGCCACAACAACGCTTATTCGGGTCAGCTAGTAAACTTATAAATTTCTTAATATATGGCAAAAAAATGGCTAAGGACATGATCAAAATTTGTTGTATCATAAATAATCCTTTAACAACCAAAATGTATTGGAAAGTACAGTTCTTTTGAAGCCTAAAATTACAGGCCTTATCGGCATAGGTAGAGATCTATGGCAGTTCGATGCGGAATTATGACAGATGCTTCTAGACTACTTTTTTTTGTTTGATTGACCCTACACTAGTTTTTGTATGCCCAACGAAAGGGGGGGAATAAAGTAGACCTAGGAAACGGCTCTTTCTTTATCTGTCCGTCTGTGTGTTTATAACTCAGAGTATTTGGCGGGATCTTAGTCTGCCATGTAGCGTTTTTTACATTTTATTAATAATCTTGTGTTTATCTTTAGCAAAAGCAAGAGAAAATAATACAAGAGATATTACACACGTTAAATGTATAAAAGATGATGGAGGAAAAGTTTTGATGAATGATGAGTACATAAAGAGTCGCTGGAAGAAATATTTTGAAAGATTGATGAATGAAGAAAATGACAGGACTGGAGAGTTAGAGACCGTACCATCAAATTTAGGCGTTGTACAAGAAATAACTGAGGATGAAGTAAGAAGAGCTGTGAATGGTATGAAAAACGGAAAAGCCGTTGGGCCAGATGGCATACCTATTGAAGTATGGAAGTTTTTAAAAGTAGATGGATGTGTTTGGCTGACGTTATTTTTTAATAAGATGTTACTAGAGGAAGCGATCCCACATGAATGGTGCAATAGTGTAATAGTGCCTATTTTTAAGAATAAGGGTGATGTGCAGAACTGTAACAATTATCGAGGAATAAAGCTCATGTCACACAGTATGAAGGTTTGGGAAAGAGTGATAGCGAGTCGAATAAGAGATGAGACTGAAGTGAGTCAAAATCAATTTGGGTTTATGCCTGGACGTGCGACAACAGATGCCATTTTCGCACTTCGGCAACTGTGTGAAAAATACAGACGAGTACATAAGAATTTACATATGGTATTTGTTGATCTGGAGAAGGCATATGATCGAGTACCGCGTGATGTTCTGTGGTGGGCTCTGAAAAAGAAAAGAGTGCCTGAGAAGTATATACAACTTATTCGTTGTATGTACAGTCATGCCAAAACGCACGTTAGGTCAGCGGCTGGAGTTACCGATAATTTCAATGTGGCCGTAGGTTTGCACCAGGGTTCAGCTTTAAGCCCTTATTTATTCCTTCTTGTTATGGATGCGTTAACATCAGACATACAGGAGGAGACACCTTGGTGTATGCTGTTTGCTGATGATATTGTTCTTATCGGAGAAGATGCTGCAGAGGTCCAGAGCAGGCTGGAAAAATGGCGAGAAAGACTGGAGAATGTTGGTTTGAAAATTAGTAGAACAAAAACTGAACATTTGTTTTGCGATTTCGGTGGTACATCTAGTTTTTCTCCTATAGCCTTAAATGGAGTACCCTTACCAGCCTGCTCCAATTTTCGGTATCTCGGTTCATTGATACAAAACGACGGTGGCATTGATAAGGACGTGAGGAATAGGATAAATGTAGGATGGATGAAATGGCGAAATGTGTCTGGGGTAGCTTGTGATCCACGAATGCCTTTGAAACTTAAGGGGAAGGTTTATAAAACTATGATAAGACCGGTCATGCTGTATGCATCTGAGTACTGGGCTACGAAAGAGACGGATGAGAGAAAATTACATGTGGCAGAGATGCGAATGTTAAGGTGGATGTGTGGTGTGACTAGAATGGATAAGATTAAGAATGAGTATATTAGAGGCAGTTTGAAAATAGCACCAGTGACAGAGAAGTTGCGGAGTAATCGGTTAGCATGGTATGGGCATGTCATGAGAAGAGATGAAAGCCATGTAACTAGAAAAGTGTTGAGTATGATAGTGGATGGATATACGTGTAGAGGAAGACCGAAAAAGGTATGGATGGATTGTGTGAAAAACGATATGTCTGTAAAAGGTGTGAATACTGAGACGACATCTGACAGGAGAGAATGGAAAAAGAAAACATGTTGTGCCGACCCTACTTAAGTGGGATAAGGGCAATGATGATGATGATTAATAATCTTGTGTTATGTGAATTTTGTAATATTGTTGACATTTTACGTAATATTGTTCGGTTATTGTGCATAAGTGAAGTGAATGGAAAATTATACGACGGAGCAAGAATTTTAAGATGCAAAAAACTCCCTGGACAGTACTAATAAGGTAGCCACCATATTGTTAGAACGTTGAATTGTACACAAGACACTTATATTATGGCAGAAACAATGTGAAAGATGGATTGCCAAAAACGAAATTAAAAAAAAAATCCAAAATCATCGATTTACGATTACATGATTCCTTTTTAATCATAGATATGTTCTGTGATTATGTTTTAAAATGTATTTCGTCATGTTAGATGATTTATAAAATAAGTTACGAGATTGACAATAAATTGTACAGGAACAAAGTGAATACCAATATATTTTGATACATTACAAAACTTATAATATTAAATATTAAATAGTTTAATGCAGAAGTCGTTTCTTTACAATATAAATGATTAAAAATAAAACATACACATCTAACTTTTGTATTTAAATCAGAGTGTCCGCTTTTACGTGACGAAGCAAACTAAAATCTAAATACAACAAACAGAACATGAATCCTAATCGAATGTTCTACTTTAAAACCATCCTGAAATAAATATATGTGTGTATATAAAATAAATATTGTAATATATAACAAGATTTATTACAAAAAAAAACATGTGTATCAGTGTGAACGCGCGGAGGAAGTGAAACTTCTTTTGCCTATATATATTAAATTACATATATATGAGAAAGTTAATAAACTTATATACTTTACGAAGTCCCGTAGTATAAATATTTAACTATACATTTACATATTCTGTATATACACAGACACTTATATGTACATATTTATACATACTTTACGCTTAACGGGCGTGCTATTTAAAATACCATTATCAATTATTTTGTGTAATTCACGCGAACACGCGGGCAACAGCTAGTCTTAGTAATATTATGCAAATCGTGTAAAAATAAACACACTGTAGATCCGTGACCTCCGGTTTTCGATATAGGTGGTCCAGTTGATTGTGAAGAAACGAGCGTTAAATCCACCGCGACCCGTAACCGAGTGCTCTATGTACACAAACCACGCAGACGGGCATCGAACCCGGAATCGAGACGCGGTCGCCGATACCACCGCGATTCTGACATCTCCATTAATGACTTGCCGTTTTGTAAAAAAAAAGCGTGGCAGTAATGACAACTGTCGACGTAAGTGAAAACTTAAAACAATAAACTGTGTTCGTTTTTGATTATTATTTGTATTACATAATTTGTAAGCTTAAATTATTAACCTTAACCCTGTCTTTCCTATCTATGGCTACTTCAAACAATACATCTTTTTATATATTATTACTTCATGAAGCATATTACGGGCCGCACAAGCTCAATATAAATTAAAATTAGATGTACACAGGCTGCTGTACCTGCTATACGTCTCTAGTGTGACACAAGCCACGCACACGCAATGAAATTGGTAACACTTACTTGCATTTTGTGATGCTAAATCTTAAGTTTACGTCCTACCAAATAAACGCTCAACACGCCTATAGACGTTTTCACTTCAAAAATGGTTTTCTTTATCGATCAGCGATAGATTTTATAGATTCTCTGCAAGCATATACCACGTACGTAACCCGTGATAGATATGTCGCATTCATGTACTGATCAACGTCTAGCCTTAAGGAATTATCCATTAATTACGTGATGCATTTTTGATCGTTTTTTGACTACCCCCAGCCTCCTGGTGATATGTAAGTTTTATCTCGATCCACTCCCTTAATCTCACGGGAGATTTATCAAAGTTATTATTTTAAGTAAAAATACGTTGAATTTATTCAAAAAAATACTGTCATAAAACATATTGATTTTTTATTTTACCACACCACACTTTAGTTTATTTTTTGTATATAAATTTATAGCAAACTCTGTCCTACCTTGATAATAAAAAAAATCCTAAAAGTCAACCGCAGCGGCACGTAACGGGTGCATTTGTGAATCTAAACCATTATTGAATCCACTTGAACACACAAAAAAAAATCATCATAATTTATCAAGCCGTTTAGGAGTTGTTTAGTCCCATACACACGGACAGAAGAACTATACCTATATCTCTATACATGTAATAAGAACGTAAATCGAACGCTTCCGTACTTTTTAGATTTATGTTAAAAAAAATGTTGCAGATGTCTAGGAATAGGTAATAAAATACATTTCAATTAATTTTAGAAACGTCTATATGTTTGTATCGGCTTGCGTCACTGCTAAAATACTGCGTTAACGATTAAACCTCGTCAAGAAACACATGAAGCATATTTTCTAGTAACATTAAATTTTTGTTTCATAAAAATCGGTTTGGTCTATCAAAAGATATTGTAATTTTAACGACGACGCGACTAAAGTACGAGAGAAAAGTAAATAGAGTTAATACACTGAAATGATTTTATTATTCATTGTTTTTAACATAACACGTGGACGAATTCACGGGACAGTTAGAATCTATACTTCTATACTAATATTATAAAGAGGTAGAGTTTGTGTGTCGTAGGGGGTAATCTCAGGAAGTACTCGGTCCGTTTTGAAAAATTCTTTCAATGTTATATAGTTCATTTATCGAGGATAGTTATAGGCTATATATCATCACGCTAAGACTAATAGGAGTGGAGCATCAATGAAGAATGTTTCAAAATCGGGGATTTTTTCCTCTTGAGAGCTCCCGCTTTGTGTACCCGTTATCTCAAAATAACTATTTAAGGGGAACGAAGTCGCGGACAGAGGCTAGTATAATATAAAGGTTCGAAAATCGATAGCTATAGAAAGTATAAGGTAGCTCTAATAAGCTTGAACAACAACGGAGACTATAAACAATACGGTGACCTATTTAAAGCCTAAGCCCAAACCTAAGCCAGCTGGTGCGTTCTGTTTAAGAGTTGACAGCTGGCGGCGCGCAGCTGTGCGGTTTTTACCGACGGCGCAGGTTCGCACGCGACTCTAAACGATTTGCATGTGTGTGCGGGCCACATGGACCGCGGACCTTGTGAGATATTACTGCCAAACAAATCTACCCTTAGAGAGGCAATCTTAGCGGAAAATTCAAAAGGTGATAACATAGCTAACTATACATATAATAACAATGTAAATATGTGTCTGTATTTTTTAGATTAAAAAAAATAGTTGTAAGTGCCTAGGAATTAGTAATAGAATACAGTCTATAATTTTTTGTAATATCTGTCTGTCTGTTTATTTGTTTGAATATGCGTCACTGCTCTAGTACTGCGTTCACGATAAATCCTTTAAAAAAAATCATAAAGCATATTCGCAAGCAACATTGGCTACATTAAAATCAGTTCACTCTATCAAAAGTTATTGTAATTTTAATGACGACGCGACTTAAGTATGAAAGAATAGTAGATAAGTAAATGGACTTAATACATTCAGATGATTTTACTAGTCACTATTTGATTTATATTAGATTTCACGCGGACGGAGTCGAGGACACAGCTAGATTATTTCCAACATTATACATGTTTATTAATCTCACCTACGTTATGGAAAAGATGATGATGAAGTTCAGTAATAACGTGTTCAGACTCGTACGAGGTAGATTTGATTCCTGTAGTGAGGTGGAAAATAAACACCACAAAACATTACCGTGGTGGTAGGGCTTTTTCTAATACCGGCCTAGTTAGTTACAACTCTGGTGTCGAAAATATGTTACCTAGCACTTCTGTCTGTTCCGGTAGCTATATTTGAGAGTTCTCTAGGTATAGCGTGTTTATCATCTTAGACTAGATCGTTATTTAACATCTGGTGGTATTGTCGTCAAACGATAAAATCTGTTAAGTGGAAAAGAGCGGTATAGACAGTGGAAGATTTGCAGTGTTGGCCACCATAGGCTCCAGGCCATGTAGTAAGTACCAACCACCCCTTTTTCAGCACCCATCATATTGAGTACATAATGAACTTACTTTTAGACCAAATTTTATCGAAATCGTTTCGATTTAGGAACGTTTATTATACGATGCAGTGCAGTGTAGCCCACCATAATGTGCGCGAGCTTTTAAAATATTTACATACTTTGAGTATTTCTTGTTATCATTAGTAAGTTTTATGTCACGATTGGCCGCCCCTAATATCTAGCCGCCATAGGCCCGGACCCTTGGACCTCAGAGCAAATCGGCCACTGGGTATAGACTATAGAGGATTAGGACAAGAACATAGGGCCTGTTTTATATTTTTATGTGGAAACAATCTACAACCATTTGTATTGTAAATTGCATATCCTTAATGTATGAATATGAAAATAAACTAAGATCTTCTTCAAGAAGTCCACGATCTCAATGTTCCAGCAAAATGATGGACACTTTGTTAGAACATATCAGGAATTTTTGTGATGTTTTAGCATTAAGTTCCTGCGTTATTATTTTTAATTCATTTTACTCTTCCACAATAACCAAACTATAATAAACAAAATACTACCAATATTATATAATACCACTGCAAATAGAAGTAAGATTATAAATAAAACGTGAAAACTACTATGTAACAGACGAAATCCTACCAAAAATACCAAAAAAATTAAAAAAATATATATTTGTAATAAGTTAGGATACACGCACGAAATATGATTAACATCAAAACTAAATTTCGTGCGATTCCAATATAACTAGAAGGAGTTTAAATACATAATTATCAACATACCTCAAGTAGCTCGAGGGTGATTTCGAGGAAGAGATCTAACCAATTTACCTGTCACGCCTCCTCTTGAATATTTCATGCGCGTCAGATATGCGCACGCGATCTGTTTTATTCAATTTTTTGCTCTTATTAATACAACTTTAGAATTAAAACAACAATTGGCAAAATAAGGTTCTGTAAAATATAATTTTGAAAATATTAAAAATTTTAATATTCACTAACGTAAGTAGATGGTTTTCTAAATTGTTGTATTGATTTCTTAAGTCCTTAATAATCCAAAATTAATATTAGTTAGCAGCAATCTTAAATAATTATTATCTTTCAAGTAAAGACATACTTGTTCAAATAAATATTCTGCAGCTTACTCGTAATATTAGTATTAGTCATTATTGTTATATTAATATGTTAAATATTTAAAAAGTAACACTTCATTGTTAACAAAAAATAAATGCAAATAACATAACATTTCGCATGCCGATAACGATTGTGTTGCAGGTGAACGTATCCGAACTTACAAGTAAAATTACAGTGAGATGGGCGCACGTTTGTTCTATTTTTAAAATTTACAACTTTTTCCATCGACAATACTCTTATCTTTTTTTTTGTTCTCGGACTGTTCCAGTCAGTAATTATGTATGCATGTAGATAATGTCAATAAATCTTTAAAAAATATAGTAAAGTTAGCAATATAAGTTATTTTATAAAGAGTATTGAACAAAAGTTACACGAAAATACAAAAGCTTAACTATTTTGTTACAGTTTTTTAAGCGTAAACCGCAAAATTACACCACAATGATGCCTACTTAGAGACAAACGAAATACCATCGCAGAACCTTTACCGCAATTAGGTTTCGCCAGTTTAAAAAATAACAGACGAGTCATCGACCTTAGTGCCATCTGGTGAGCGTCCGTAGACAATCCGTATATAGCGTCAGAAGACTGTGGATAAAAGGAATATTTTATATAATTTAATTCTTTAACAATAATAAATATACTGTATAATTACTATCGCAATTTATTACGTAGGTTAGTTAACTTCCATTCTGAAAGACATGATTATTAAAACTCTATGTCCCTTATAGAATCCGGAATTATAATTTGAGGTCAATATAGGTATCGGTGAACCACGTATTGACAATTATAGCTCTAACTTCATATATGTTTTGATTGCCTTCATTGTAAATTGAAATCAAGTATGAACAACATACAATAAATATATTATAAATAATATTAAATACTAACTTTACACTTGAGTTCATCTATGTGTTGTCTATGTACCAATGTTTTAGGCTATATATAATATATGAAATTTCGATCGGTTCAGTCGCTTGGTCGCAAAAAAGTTGGTCGCAAATTATTCATATATAATCTAATATTATTTCAAGTTACATTCGTAACTGTAAATAATTTTCGTCAAAATCCAAATAATCACTTGTAATTGAAAATTTTCGTTCAATAATTCCAAACAAAATTATACAAAAAAGTATTCCATCATTTATATACGAATATTAGTTTTAAAATCATTGCATCGTCATTCATAGCTTCCCGAGGTCATTTTCCACATATATATTATACTTAGAAAAAAGGGGAGCATATTAAATAAGCAATAATAAAAGTATTGACCCAAAAAAAGTTCTTCTGATTTAATCTAATGCCGAAGGGTTGTTGACTTGAAGTGTAATGGCCTTGACGTAGGGTTTCTTTATTTTGAATATATCAAAGGCGACTTTACCAAGCTTTATGAAGAGTCTTCTTAGTTTGTTATTTCGAAAAATCCAAAATTTCATTATTTAATGGACTAAATTTAACTAATCTCTTTTTCATCATCAAATAAAATACCTAGAAAAAGAGAATAAAAGTTATTTTAGAGGTGATATTTTAAGAGTTAGTGAACATCAGCTTGCTACAGTTTTGTAAAGCATTCTCTCAATTGCACAGCATAATGAGTTCAATCGACAGAGACAATACTATATGAAACCGAAACTTAGCCGACAACCTTCGTCTTTTTCCCGACGTGCCAAATCAAAATTTGGGTAATATACGTACACTAACAAACGAATAAAGTTTTAAGTATACGTTATTGATAAAATTAACTACAAGTATACAAAAATTTTTATACAATTATTGATTAGCATTTAACTAAGACTTTACATAATTTAAACTATTATCTGACCAGAGAGAGATAAACTGCTCTGACCCTTAGATGAAACTGCTGGTATGCATGTGTAAATATTTTACGATAAAAAAATATTAAGAGTGGATAGATAGCTCGGATAATGCTTTACCACCATGTAATCTAGTAAATGATATCGATGTTAATCCATTTTACTGTAGGTGGTAGAGCCACGCTGAAGCTAATATTGGTGTCAGCATGAATGGGTCGGCTCACCCGGGGTAGCACCACCCTCTCACAGAAAACCGACGTCAAGTAACAGTGCTTGCATTGTTGCGTTTCGTTCGGTCAGTGAGAGCGCCGGAGACCCATCTCCCCTCCCCCCTCCTCTCCCTTCCCCTCACCTCTAACCCCTCCCATTCTCTCCACTCCCCCAAACACAGGCTGGCAACGCACGGGCGACTCCTCTGGGATTGCTAGTGTCTATGGACGGTGGTGATCGCTTAACAACAGGTGAACCGCATGTTCGTTTGCCACCTATATGATATAAAAAAAATCATTAGATGCCTTGAATGTTCAGTTGCAATCAACTACTAGGAGATTGAGCTTCCTTTTACGTTTACTCTGTAAAAATTACTTTCACAGAATTGTCTAAAAACAGACGTAATATTATTAAAAATATGCTTAGGCCAATTCTTGACAATCCGTTACACATAGCTTAATCTAAATAAAATATTCATAAATTCACTAAAAGCAACATTATAAAGCAAAACTTGCTTGCCATGGTACAGTGTAACGAAAAGTAAGCAGTGATTTAATATAAATTGTAATAAAGGCCAGAAAATCATGTATTTTAACTTTTAACGATTAGCGATTTTCTGTAACTATTGTTTTTGTAAATTATTCTATTATGTTACGAGATTTTTCTTGAAATTTCTAGTGACGCTTATTTCAATTTAATTTTTAACTAGTAAATTTATTTTTTTAATATGGTTACTCTGTTTTCAGTGTAACCCGTTGTTTTACTAATCTTTAATTTTTCCTTCCGACTTTGGACAATATGTACTGTGCCTCGACATATTTTTTAACCAACTATTTTTATTCAAATTACTTAACTCCTAAGAATCGAAACGTGAAGTTATATTTACAATAAATAGCCTAATATTACATAAATAATTTACTATATGCATGTTTAAACAAATAATTTTGTAAGCTTATAAGAATGGTAAATTTAAATCACTGTTACTTCCCAAAACTGGGACAGAAAATATACAATGTAACCTCATAATAAAATTACAATTTCATGTTTCCATCGATTTATGGTAATAAAGGTCACGCAACTTTACCACTGCTTCATTAAATACTAACATTTGACGATTTTAATCTCCAAGAACCCACTTTTTTTATAACGAACCAATAAATATTTAAAGCTAGTATAACGAATCGCGTGTGAACTTCACGAATGGTTCTCTTAATAAATCTGATGAAATTGGTTTTGATAAAGGAAAATATGGAAATGTAACAATAATAAATTATATTAATTGTGTAGAAATAAAAATAAAAGTAAAGGCGTAAAAAAATAAAGGCGTTTTACTATAAAATCATTTACATTGTTAAATGGAATTAGATACAACAATATCAATTGCTGAAACAACAAGTTCTTCCACAAGGCAGGCAGGCAGGCCTTTCAATGGTAAAAATGTACTGAGCCCGGATAAGATGAGCCCGGATCTTCTTCGCGATTGGGTACTAATAGCTACGGAAGTACTAAATATAAGTTTTGGGTTACGTTTGTTTGGACTTGTTTGAAAATGCGACTATTATTTGTTTCAGTAATAAAAAAAGATTAAACTAACAAGAGATGCAATATATTAAAATATATTAGATATAAACTGAATGATTCCCGTTATTTTTCTTAAGTATATAATTTCGGTATTCGTTTTTCACATAACAATGAGGAATCTTTACCTCTAAAGCGGTTTCTAACAAACCAACGAGAATAAGTAATACCTTTTAAGGTTCTCTATCAAATTAACTTTATAAAAACTAAGAAAACATTTGAACGCATACTTCAAACATATTTTATTGTACATGTAAACAATTTTACGCCCATAATGACCCTCGACTGTTGATAAATCACATGTTGAATAGCTTAAATTTGGCAAACCACTTCAGAGCCCCCACTAAATCATTCGCGAAACCGGAACAACATCATAGACATCTAATGCTGTTTATATTTGTACCGTACGGAAGTTGAAAGCTGTGATAGTTTTTTGTAAAGTCACCCCATGCCACGTGTCTTTAGATCTAAAAGCGGTCGCAGAATGGAGCCTTGTGGAACACCTGCCGGCGTCTGCTAGACCACGATGTTAACAACAAATGAAAATATACACTTCAAGTATTAGCGATAAAGTCCAAATTGTATTTAAAGCATTAACAGAGGGTATTTGTCAGGAAGAGGGTGTATATTGAATTATATTTAGTTTAGAAGCTCGTACGGTTATGATTGAAGAACGATACGTGGCAAGGTGTGTAACGGCGCGAGCCTCGGATGTTATGATAACAATTTCATTATTGATTTTACACTCTATATGGTAATCACGATCCTATATGATTATAATTATGTAAACAAGATTTAATGGCTGGAAGTTAAACGGTTTACAGAAACAATTCGCACGGTAAATTCAACGAAAAACATATTTGAACTACAATTACAGTGCAGTCACTTTGCTGTGCTACGATAAATAAAAAACTGATTCTCGCGGTTTGGACATATGAATTATTTCAGTGATTCCATATTATACCCAGATAATCAGAACATCCCATTCGTATTGCTTACGAAGAATAAATATTAATTGGATTAATATGTTGTGTGATAAAATAAAATAAAAAATAATAGAATTACATAGAATAAGCCTAGGTGTTTCCGAGTAAAATAGAATTTATATATGAACATTTTTTTTTTATAAAATGTGTCGTAGCAACATTATAATGTAATATATCGTATTTTTGATATATTCAAATGCCATGATTAAATCTAAGTTATAAGTTATCAATATCATCATCATTAGAAGTGGAGCTTAAATAGTTTCAATAATAGATCAATAAATAACGAAATATCCGCTAACAAATTACACGGAGACGTTTTTTTAACACTTTAAAAAAACGATATGGAATTCTATTTCGATTAATAGCTACCTACATATAAGAACATTTATAATAAGATTTCGTTCAAATAAACGTCATCTGTAGATTTTTGCACCTTTCGCTGATCATCGACATCGGAAACCAATTTAAAAGATCGGCCATCTGTTGCGTGGTGTGCGACCTTTTCTATAGCTCTATTGAATTTATATCTAATGGTTATTTTTTCTTTTCAGGTAAGAGTTTGCAAGTTGTATTCTAACAAATAATTCGTGTCTCGGCGCATTGGACGCACGTGAGTAACATGCTTCTGTGACGGATTATTCGTTTTCATTGTTGTTAGCGGTTCGACCACCTGATTGCCGTTAGGGTTCATAGTTCGATTCTTATTGTAGACAGATGTTTATGAATTCTTTTTTCACTTTTCTGACAAAATGAACTCGAAACTTTTATCCTGTTTCAAGAAGAAAATAGGTCGTTTTGTACTTCTCGTCGCATAATTTAAGGGTTAAATAAAATTCAGTTGTCAATAGGGACGAGGTCTTCTACGAGAGAGGCATAATGGTATATTACCTTGAAAATGGCAAAGAATTATCGATGGAATCGACGTATATTTCATCGAAATCGGATTATTCTAACTATGGTAATTAAAGTCTTCAATTTTATGTAAAAATAATGGATTTCTTTTTACTATACCTTTTAAAATACGTCTTTTAGTTATTTCAATTGATTTATATATTTATTGAACACCAACACAATGTACACTGAATCATTATTAAAATAAGAGACGCACACTTTGTAACGGTAAGTGTCATCGTAATTAGAGGTGTAGACTGCATGCTTAGTACGACAGTGAGCAAACAGTTGGGGTTACAATATGAAATTATGAAATTCACTGGGTTAGATATTGTAATAATTTTTAGCTGTCCTACGTTAACATGATGGAGGCAGAAAAACAAAAACATTACACGTAAGAGTAATTTGAGATTTGAAGAAGAATTTTGTATGATCAATTGGAAAAATTAAAACTAAAAGAAATAGAAAAGTATCTAATATAATGAGAATACGGGCAATAATGATTAAACAATTTCTCCTTTTAGTTCCTTTCTAAACATAGCGATGTTTGCTGCGAATAAGTCAACATTTGTATTATGTTTCGATGTGCTGTTAAACTCACGAGTTAATCTGTTAAGTGGTGCGTTTTTACCTAGGTTAGAATTACTGTGTGTTTCTTTGATGATATTTATAAGTCTTGTAGATCTAGGAAGTCTCGTGGGTATAGCAAAGTTGAGATTTGACAGGAGATAGGGAACGTCGAGTAAGCCATTCGCTAATTTGTACAAAAAGAGAAGATCGAAAGTGCGTCTACGTTCGGACAGCGACTTGATTTTGAAATGGCTGAGCCGATCGGAATACGAGTGGATAGCCTTTGTTAAATTACAAGAGAAGGTCAAATGCCACATGAAGCGGTTTTGAACACTCTCGATCCTTTTTTTATAAACCTCGTAAAAGGGATTCCATACGACACTGCAGTATTCCAAATAGCTTCGTACTAGAGAATTATACAATACAATCTTCGTTCTAGGATGTCTAAAAACCATGCAATTACGCAAAACAAAACCCAGGCATTTAAAGGCTTCGTTACATATATTATCAATGTGCCTATTTACCCGTAGCTTGTTATGTGATGTAACCCCCAAGTCTCTTATGAACGTTACTGCATTGAGATAAATATTATTAAGTTTATAATTAGTATTAGGGTTGCTTTTTTTCTGGAGAAATGTATAAAGTAGCATTTGCCTACATTTAGATCCATCATGTTAAGTTGGCACCAAACAGCAAGTTGGTTCTTCATTTATGTTTCAATGACTACAAAATTGGCGTGACTTTCGATGATAAAGATATCCTTTGTGACTATTTTATACCCCAAAACTGTATCTTAACATGGCAACTAATGGTAAACTGAACTGCGAGATAGATTACATGGATCTTATTAAAACAGACTACCTGCAGTGGTAACCTCCAGACCATGAAGCAAAGGCAGGTGCAACAACGTAAACTACTAGACATTAAATGAACTGTGAAATCACTAGTAATTGCTAACACGGTACTCTGACCTCAAGGGACGATCAAAATGCTAATAACTTGAGATTTTCTGTTTATTGTGTTTGCTCATATCTCATATTCAGATATGATGTTCTAGAAGATAGGAATATGCAATACCTATGGAATTATAAATAAATTCGCTTACTACAACCCATTTACCCATTGTATTTGAGGAGTAAACAAATGATTAACATGAAATCTTGTTATGCATTTGTTTCTTTTTTATTTTTTTATATCATATAGGAGGAAAACGAACAGACGAGTCACCTGTTGTTAAGCGATCACCGCCGTCTACAGACACTAGCAACCCTAAAGGACTCGCACGTGCGTTGCCAGCCTGTGTTTGGGGGATTAGAGAGAAAATGAGAGGGGAAGGGAGAGGAGAGGGGAGTTGAGGGGAGATGAGTCTCCGGCGCTCTCTCTCTGACCGAACGAAACGCAACAATGCAAGCATTGTTACTTCACGTCGGTTTTCTGTGAGAGGGTGGTGCTACTCGGGATGAGCCGATCCATTCATGCTGAAACCAATAATAGCTTCAGCGTGGCTGTACCACCTACAAATCATTTTTTTATGTAAAGCTCATGCAGGTGCAAGTTTGGGCAAAATTAAAGGTAGTCCGGTGAAGCTGTTAAGACCTTGCTAGGTCAATAGCGTAGTCAGTTCGAGAAAAAAAGGCAAAATTAAAGAGTTATCCCGGCCAATCTCTAAAAAGACTAAACCATTTTCGACGAGTTTCATACAGAAAAATACAAGACTTTTCAGAGACTTTTCCTAATCTTATGCCATAAGAACTAAGCAGCAATGAAAAAAATACTTTAACAGCTAAAAGCAGTAAAAGACTTTTAAACGCTTGGGTTTCATGAAACAATCCTACCATTTCTAAGAGAACAATGTTACGGGCACCAGCTTGTCCTCAAGAAAATTATGTAAAAATTAACCAACTTAGAAACAAGAGTCCGTAATCAAATCATGATTATAAGTAATCATTTTTTTAATAATCAAGGTGTATGTTATCTGGAATTATAATCATACATAATCATTATCTAGGTAGGATCGCAAGGTCGTCTGGAACGTCGCGCTGGGTCTAGCCTAATAATTACGTTACCTGTGACCTAGGTTGCCTGTGAGTTGTAGGCGGTCGACACGCTATGCTGCGGACGCACGCGATCCCGAAATATATGAATTTAAGGGTTAGGCAAACTTCAAACCTGCAACTTTACGACATATTAAACGTATATATTGTCTATGGTATAGAGTTATAAAGATATTTATAATGATAAGATTAACCAGATGGAGTTTCTTGGCGATTTTTCTCGATGACCGGTGTCAGTTTTGACGGTCATGAGCGCGTCCTAAACTGAATAAAGTAATTATTTTTTTATTTGATTTGATTTTACTATTAAAGTTATAGCGGTTACTACGACTCTTACTACAAAAAATCGTTGATATGTAAATTTCTTAAATTGACTAAGGTTTTAAATAATTCTTGTTATACGTTATTTCTTCCAAAAATATATAAAAAAGTATACTTAACTTTAGTAGTCAAATCTCGGGTTATATTTTGAGATATAATAATGATACCTCATCACGCTATATGAAAACTAGGGTACCTAGAAACATTTGATTGTAATCATATTACGTTTACAAGTGAAAAGCCTAAAGCCTTTTCGAGATTATATATCAGTCACAACGTACACTTAAAAGGTAAATAATTTATTTATACACATAAATAATATTAAAGTGTATGTCCGGGATGATTTCCGAAATGGCTTAACCGGTTTTGACTAAACTTTCACTAATTGATAGAGAACATTCCAGAGTATTATAATATTAGGTCACATGCCATTATATTATAGTTTTTCATAAAACGTATATACAGCAATTAGAAAATTTTAATTAACTTAAAGTCCATGTCAAGGATATAGGGATTAACACCGCAAATTATTTATTAAAACCCAGTTTTTGAAATGCCGAATCATCGTTTATGTTATTTAGCCCATTGTTTTTTTTTTATTATAACATTATATTACATAATTTGTTATTGTTCAAGTTTTTTCAAATCTATATATCTAATCATATTGTAAGAATGTAAAACTAACGGGTCGGGTTTTTTTTTTAATTTTCTTCAGAAATATGTTGCAGGTGTCTAGGAATAAGTAGTACATTTAATAATTTTTAAAAATGTCTTTCTGTCTGTTTTTATGAAAACGCATCACTGCGAAGAGTATCGCGTTCACAATAAAACCCTACCAAGAAAATCATAAAGCATGTCCTCAGGTAACATTTATTTTTGGTTTCATTAAAATTAGTTGACTCTGTCCAGAGTTATTGTAATTTTAATTAAGTCACGACTTTAGTATGAGAGAAAAGTAGATAAATGGACTTAACATATTTTAGTACTAATTACTATTTTTCTAGATCAGGTCTCACGCGGATGGAGTCACGGGCACAGCTAGTCTTTAATATAAAAAAATATCTACACATAAAATAAAGATATAAATACGTGTGCGAGATTGATTTCAGAAGATTGTTTTGCTCAATATTACTATAATTTATTTTTATTATTCGCCATATTGTTATTATCAAAACAAACATCGATGAGGGTACAAAAAAATTATTACAAATTATATATGCGGTCCGTAAAACACCGTTCCTTTTTACAGAGGTTATTAAAACCATTTTTGGAAGTGTTACATACAACTTTGCCGTTGGCCAATCAATGATTCACACACTAAATGGGTCAATCCATTATCTCGATCCAGATCTGATAAAGGATCGTTATATATTTATTTAGTTTTTTTTTTTTATTCGAGACCCATACGTGCATTTCGAGCGATTATGTCGTTGATCCATGAACAGTAATGCGCGTTGTGGACATGACTTGTGCGTACTCAAAGTATTCGATGTATAAAATCATCTACTTATTTTTATTTTATAAGTTCTCTGTTTTATTAATATAATAATTATTTTCTGGACACAGAACAAAAAAGATTATCTTCAATTAGCAATAAGAAATGATTACTGGCAACATGAGAAAACACTTAAATTTATTAGTGCCGTGTAAAAATAACTGAGATAATGAAGTTTAGTTAGCACAGCACTAGTTTGAACTAATATATGTTTTTATTTATATATAATAACTCAATGGTAGTGTAATGAAACACCATTCTTTCTCCAACCTTTTCATTGGGAGTCGTTCGCTGAAAAGCGTGATGAATGGAGGCAACTTGTTTAGGAGAATACAAATACCTTCGAGGATCAAAGAAGGTGTGACTTAGACAATAAACACGAACACCTCGAAAGTAAACCGCGTTCAAAAATAAACTATAACTATGTTAACGGTACCTTAACATGTCCTTTTTGTGCTCGTAAATTTACAGCTAAAATTAGGTATTTCAGCAATCTACGAGCTAAACACCCCAGCTCCTAAGTTTGGTCGCTGTAGTCGAAATCGGCTAGGAAGTTTATATATAATTAAACACCACTGCACACGATTGAAAGAAAAAATATTGTGATGAATCCATAATAGAGTGATAAGAAATTTACTATTGTTCGATCGGCTTTATATCATTCTCAAATTAAAAACCTATCGATAAGAATCTCGGGTTATGTTTCAGCATATAGTATTTTCAACTAGTCATCTTACTAAGATTATGTTCTTCTTATTTTTTTATAATACTGTATAATTTCTCCACATAAGATCTTTTTAGTAATTTAAATTATGAAATCATGCACTTAAGGGTTAACGAGTCATATGTAGATATCGACAGTATTTTCTAGTCACAATGACAACAAGAATCTTTGAATCTAAAGAGGTAGCTGTAGGAAGGTGACGCTAATATTTCACAGAGCATGTACTATTAAAAAAATTGTTTAATTAAAAGTACCGTATCCAAAAGGTGATTGTTTCGTGACGGGAGGAACCTGTTTCCAAGAACACAATACAGTGATTGTCGCTTAGAAGCGGCGGCGGCGCGAAGCTCAGACGTAGATTCAAGCGCGCTGCTCCAAAACTGTGGCAAAAGGACGAACGCCACACAAACTGGCAATGGCTGGCCGCCGCGCTAAGTTACACACCGATATTATATCGCTAGATGCGACACTTGGAACAATAGTTTATAGATTTATTTGTACTAGTGGGCGCCCAGTGATCGACATTCGACCATAGTTAATTGATTTTTTAAAGTTTGAACTTTATTAGAGTTCTTTTGTCAAATGGTATATCTCTATAATCACAGGTTTTCATCATGGCTACTCAGTTATTTGCAATTTGCCATGATATTTATTATATAATCATTTAAAAAAAATCTATGTGTAATTGAAAATGAAAATCAATTATAAATTGGAAACAAAAACCAAGTGGTAAAGCTCAAATTTTAAACAAACATAACTTTATGATAATAAAGATATTTATCGCAACCCATGACACAATTTTCAATTAATTTTACATGGTACCATGGGATGGTATTTCTGGGTGATATTGAATTAAATGTAGTCTGTTCATTATGAGAAATAGTGATATGCCCAGTATCATCGTTTGGAAAAGTAATGGATGCACAATACAATGAAATGGTGAATCCAAGACAAAGACGTTTTTAATACTACCATTAGCTTTTGAAAATAAATTCTTCTTTGTTGATACATGAGGTTGAATTGCAACATTGTAACCACGGAGGTCTAAGTCATGGATTACTTTTATGAACAAAATTCTTATTTTGATTATACAAAGTATTATTTGGCTCATTTTTTTATTAAATCATCATTTGAAGTGAGTTCACCATAAAAAATAATAAACATTACAATAATAGTTACATTTTATAATATAATTGTTGAATGTAGGATGAAAAAGGGTAATTGAAACGTAAGAGTTAAAAGATACATATAGTTGAGCATAGCAACCTCCTGCAGAACCTCTTTTGAACTTCGTAATTATTGACGGCTATCAAAATGTTTTTTTTATTTACGTGTGTGTATATGTTGTGTAAAATTCAAGCAGTAGTGTGAGTAGTGCATATTTAAATAAATTTAATGTACTTCTAATGCATTTTATATAAAACTAGCCTTTGCCCGCGACTTCGTTCGCGTGGAATAGATACACCAATACGCAGCAGTTCTCTAAAAGGAAAGAACATCCCGATTTTGAAACATTTTTCATCTGTGCTCCGCTCCTATTAGTCTTAGCGTGATGATATATAGCCTATAACCATTCTCGATTACTGAGCTACATAACAATGAAAGAATTATTAAAATTGGACCAGTAGTTCCTGAGATTACCCTTACAACGTCACAACGTCACAAACTCACACACTTTACCTCTTTATAATATTAGTATAGATAAGCAGCTTTCTGCACTTCTCCGCTATATAAACTGTAATTATGCCAAATTTCAAGTTCACCCGTTCACGGCAAATAGGTTAAAAAGGGGTACAATTTTTTTGCTTCACGTATTAATATATAGATGTGTGTATATGTTGTGTAAAATTCAAGCAATAGTGTGAATAGTGCATATTTTAATAAATTTAATGTACTTCTAATGCATTTTATATAAAATAAGCAGCTTTCTACACTTCTCCGCTACATAAACTTTAACTATGCCAAATTTCAAATTCACCCGTTCACGGCAAATAGGTCAAAAAGGGGTACAATTTTTTTGCTTCACGTATTAATATATAGATTCCTATAGTTTACATAACTTTGCACTTCCGCCCGGAATTGATTGGCTGCTAAAACATATTGCTAATGTTCTTATATTATTCTAGGAAAAAAATATGTCCATTTGACAAAGAAATAGGGAAATGCGAATTCGTCTATTAGGCTCAGCCCGAGTTGCAATTGTCTATTTTGCGGTTTATTAGACCGTTCAGGTGGTGAGCGATAGCAACAGATACATGTTAAAACGTATTCTTCTAATATATGGTCAATCATATTACCCCTTAAGTTCAACCACGACCTTCGACATTACAAGTTATCCACAAGTATATTAAGATAAAAGTATATATAAGGAAATCAATAAGTCTAATACAATGTATGCTTGTTTATTAGTAAAACGGAAGGCTTTAATTTTGTATATATTGCGATATTACTGCTCAGGTGTTGTCATTGGTTTTACGAATTAAAAAAAAAAAACAAAAAAGTTTTAGGATATTACGAAATAATTAATATTATAAGAATACTAGTTAAGTACCAGAGAAGATAATTAAATGCAATTCACGCTCCTATAAAAACAAGGATATTATATAATGTATAAATAATATATAGGACAAACCAAATCTGCCTATATCTAAACGAAAGACTGTTTTTTACATTATGTCCCACGCATACGAAGTTGCGGACACTGATAGTACCTAATAAAAATACGGAACACATGATACAGTGCACTTTAAATAGCCTACGTACGACTCAATGGAGTATCTCTTCCATTGAGTGAACATCCGTGTACGTAGGATGGAGGCGCCACATAGCCTTTTATCGGGAAGCGCTATGCGGCCGGTACCGCGGTGGTCATGGATCCGGACAAGGGTCCACGCGTTTAATTTGACGATAAACTAAAACGATAAAACGCGCTCGAATATGGCGTCAACTTAATAAAAAGATTCATAGAGATTTGTCTACGTCTCAACTATTTTTTTTTTGTTTGATAACGCCCTAAGAAATTGCAAATTGGTCTTGTAACGAAATATTCTTATACGCAGCATGGGCTTGTTTCTTTTAATTTCTATTGTGGTAGGTTAAGAGATGCAAAAACCTGGGTATTCCGTAGTATTATACCTCGTATCTTCTATGTAAACATAGACAGAAAGATAGACGTCTGTCGTTAGATGCATATTACGCAAAAATACTGGGTAGACTTATTTATTCTAGTTTTTTGATACTTAATCCTTATCTAAAAAAAACTAGATTTAATTATTTAATATTTATTAAAGTTTTAAGACACCATGTAACAGCGATGCATGAAGTGGGGGTATGCAGTATGATGCGCACACGCTGGAGTACGGAATAAACGCATAATATCGTTTACAAAGAAATTGTGTAGGCAAAGTATATTCTACCTTCTTTTATGTTTTTCTTATATGTTATGCGATATACTGTTTAGATAATAAATAAATGTAAAGCATTGATAGGTCTAGTAAATCTCTCATTCTGTTAAAATGACAACATGTGCGCACACAGTTTTGCCAATGTCACGAGGATAGGAGATCGATAGAAATTGTATGAAATGATTAATTTTCCTTTTTTTTAAGAGTCCAGACCGGATTACGTACTTATGAATGGTTTAATTATTTTTGACAGCAGATAGATGAGAGCATTTCTTAGACGCATTTTTTAGACGACATATTGGTACATTTTTTCATTGTAAATAAGCAGTAATGACGAAATTTCAATTCGTAAATAAAAAAAGCCCAAATGAATTTTATTTTTTAATGAATATTCAGTTTTAAACAAAGGCGCAGGCCTCAGTTAGTAAACAATATTATTATGATTACGGATCGTAAACTAACGATTTATAATCTTTTGTATATTTTCGAACAATGATAATTCAATATGGAATATTTAAACAGACTCTCATCTCCTATTGTTAGATCTCAATAGATAATAACTCGTATAAATCCCGTCTGCATATCTATCACTCTTAATTGTAAGGCTCTAATAAAATGTATGCTTGTTTATGCGTAAAACGGAAGGCATTAATTTTTAATATACTGCGACATTACTACTAGTGTGTTGTAATTACTTTTAAAAGGAAAAACACGAAAAGTTTTATGGTATGCTTGCAATAATCATGTGTTTCATACTGTTGTCAAGTCTATAGATAATAATGTTCTTTTCTGAACTCCCAGCGTGTGTGTACGTACGTGCAACAAAAAACTCGCAAAATTTTTATAATATAAACTAGGATCTTATTAGTGTACACTGTTACACTAAAAATCAAGTCCCGTGTCGCAAGGGATTATACGTACGTACAGACAGAGAAGAATCATTTATTGTTCACATTAGTAATATTCGTATATGGATCCAGCGTCACTTAATTAGTAATTGATTACAGTTCCTTATGTCTATAAAGAACAATACGTCCGAAGTAACCATACCTATAAAAGACCACCAAAATATTTAAATAATTATAAATGCTTACCTTGAACGTGGTAGTCGTCTGAGCGTGTGCTAGACAATATGTCACTTACTATACCTGTCAAATGTTATTACCAGTATATAAATATATTAGCAGTTTAAATTTCCGCAAGACAAATCTGCATAGAGCAAGTGATCCTGTGAATCATAGGTTAATTCCTGTCCGGAGCACCGCGTCAACGCAATATGAAGTCAGGTCACGTTACGGAGGCGTGCCGCCCGCTACCTTCAATGGACATTTGCATGGGTTTCCGTTAAACTAAGGAAACGTACAAACTAATACACAGATCTGTACGCTTTAGATGAGACAATGAACATATATATGTATATATATATAATTTTTTTTTTTAATTGTAGCACGGCAAAATGACTGCGCTATGCCTGATGCACGCACAGCGCAATCCAAAAATAATAGCGACCACCGATTGACACACTATCCATTGCTGGTCGCCACTATCATGCCGGGCTGCAATAAGCTGGATATGCACAGGCTGATCCCGAAACGCGACCCGCAGAAGCGAATCACTATTACGGGCTTTTTCGCCATATACATGGTGGTTGCGACCCAGTCAGGCTGTAAAACCCTACCACCCCGCTTACGCCATTGCCTCGTTCGTTATTCAGCAGGGTGCACCACGTGCAGGTGAGGTTGGCTTGGGTATCTCAAGTCTTATGATGTTATTTGACACCCCTCACATTCCTTTACTAGCTGTGCCCGCGACTTCGTCCGTGTGGAATCTGAAGAAGATAATGATGAAAACAGTGACTAATAAAGTCGTTTGAATGTATTACGTCTAATAACTATATAATTTTCTCTCGTACTTAGATCGCATCGTCATTAAAATTACAGTAAGTTGTAATAGACTGAACCGGTTTTAATTAAACAAAGACCGTTAAATATTACTGAAAGATATGTTTTATGATTTTCTTGAAAAGGTTTTGTCATGAACGCAGTACTTTAGCAGTGATGTGTGTTCAAACCAACAAACAGAGAGACATTAATAAAAATAAAAGTATTTTATCAGTTATTCCTAGCCTGCAACTATTTTTTTTTTATCTAAAAAGTAAAGATAGGTTGGATTTACATTCTTATTATTATGTATAGCTATAGATATAAAAACCGTTTTACATTGTATTCTAAAAATAAAAATACTTTATTCAATTCAGGCCCTGGGAAAGCGTTTATGAACGTCGAAACTTCCTCTGCACTATTTCGGACGAATAACCCAGTTGCATCGATATGAACTAGCAAGAAACTCGATGGGGTTTATCTTTTTATGATACATATTTTTACTAACATAGATGGTTACATTCGTTTTTAGCAGATTATTTGTAAAGTTATCGTCAACCCAACGTGTAAAGTTCGTAGTAGATGGGTCTATCTAATGTCTTAAAACAGTAACATGTATATTGTATCATGCCATCCTACAAGAACTATGCAAATAAATTTAAATATATAGATTCAGAGACGGCAGGAACTGAAATTCTTAACGCAAGACAAAGTAATTATTCAAAAACTGAAAAGTTTAATTTCGGTAGTAGTTAGATCTTTGAGGATTTATTAAACAATTACGTCTTTCGATTAGCTTTTGGTATAACTTGATTGTTAACTTGAAAACAAAGTTCCATTTATTCTCCATTTGGCAGTAAACGGATAAATCACTGTCAATATTAAAAGTAAGGAGTTAGGTTATTTAAAACGCTCCATTTATACTATCTTATCCTAAAATTAAAAACAAAATATGTAGTAGTTCTATCTAGTAACATCGTCATCTTGATTATCATAATTTGATGAGCATCCGACTGTGGTTTACGTGTGACTCATCTTTCAATTTCTGACGTATATTCAAGCATGTCCAGATTGGTCTGCAGATCTCCTGATACTAGTGGGCGCCCACTGATCGACATTCGACCATAGTTATTTGGTTTTTTATAGTTTGAACTTTATTAGGGTTCTTTTGTTGAAGGATATACTTCTATAATCAAAGGTTTTCATCATGGCTACTCAGTTATTTGCCATTTGCCATGATCTTTATTATATAATCATTAAAAAAAAATCTATGTGTAAATGAAAATTAAAATTAATTATAAATTTGAAACAAAACAAACAACAAAAAACAAACCATATGGAACAATGTGGAACATGGAACATTTTGAAGAAAAAAAACAAACCACATGGTAAAGCTCAATTTTTTTTTTTTTTCGAGATGTCTACGCTATTGACCCAGCAAGGTCTTAACAGCTTCACCGGATTACTAAGGCGAGCGCTTAAGGCACTCAGCCGATTTTATTTTGGCAACCAGCTCAAGGGTGCACGGCACACCTCGGCTTGGCTGTTGCCTATTGCATGCAAAATCGCGACCTATCTTAGCTAACCTAGCTAACCATTCATATATGTATGAATTGTTGAAACGTATATGTGTACCAAGCATACACGCCTCAGCAACTCCTCCATATATTTATTATCGGAAAATTGAGAGTTTTTCAGTTCGACGAGGGAAATAAGTAAACCCTTCCACTTTCATGTGTAAGCGTGTAGGCGTGCACGTGTGTGGGGGTGATCGTGTAGTGTTGTAGCAGTGATGTATATTTGTGTGTCACCGTATCGCGCAAGCAACGCACTCAAGGGCTCCCTGCCGAGGGATCGAACCTAGGCTTGAGCCGCTGCCGTGGGAGGCCTAATCGGGAAAGGGAGGCCTAATCGGGGTAAAGCTCAAATTTTAACCAAACATTACTTTACAAAAATAAAGATATTTATCGCAACCCATGACACAATTTTCAATTAATTTTACACGACACCATGGGGTAGTATTTCTGAGTGATATTGAATTAAATGTAGTCTGTTCATTATGAGAAATAGTGATATGCCCAGTATCATCGTTTGGAAAAGTAATGGATGCACAATACAATGAAATGGTGAATTCAAGACAAAGACGTTTTTAATACTACCATTAGCTTTTGAAAATAAATTCTTCTTTGTTGATACATGAGGTTGAATTGCAACATTGTAACCGCGGAGGTCTAAGTCATGGATTATTTTTATGAACAAAATTCTTATTTTAATTATACAAAGTATTATTTGGCTCATTTTTTTATTAATTCATTACTTGAAGTGTGTTCACCATAAAAAATAATAAACATTACAATAATAGTTATATTTTATAATATCATTGTTGAATGTAGGATGAAAAATGGTAATTAGAATGTAAGAGTTAAAAAATACATATAGTCGAGCATAGCAACCTCCTTCCTTCACAACCTTTTTTTTAAATTCGTATTTATTGACGGCTGTCAAAATGTCTTTTTTATTTACATGTGTTATACACACATGTGTAAAATTCAAGTAGTAGTGTGAGTAGTGCATATTTTAATAAATTTGATGTACTTCTAATGTATTTTATATAAAATAAACAGCTTTCTGCACTTCTCCGCCATATAAACTTTAACTATGTCAAATTTCAAGTTCACTCGTTGACGGGAAATAGGTTAGAAAAGGGGTACAATTTTTTTGCTTCACGTATTAGTATATAGATAATAATTTATTCACGATTGACTGTCAAATTTAGTTTAGTTTGAAGAGCCTTTTGGCAGTCAATAACAACATACAGTACAATATTAGTTTGAATCTTATAAAAAGCATGGGGTGGAAGGAAATACTGCATAAATGATTATTATTTTCGCGAAGTATTCGTTTCAAATAAATAATTTATATTCATTGTGGGAGATACTATTGGCCTGCATCTGTAATATTGACCACTGTTTGCCTGTAGGTTTAGCCCGTTCTGAGACACCATTGATTACTTTCAGCATTGACTGTTCATGCATCTTGAGATTATTGGCTGTCAGCTTTGTATGAATCCTTTAAAAAGTTGCCGGCGACTAGGTACTGGGCATCCTCGCTTAGACAATTGGTTTATTCACATCTAGAGATAATTCTATATTCGGTACTGTGTTTCCGTATTGGGTAACGTTTTTTTTCGATTGGTTTTTGTGGACTGATCCATAAATCATAATCGTGACGTCACTATGAATATTGTCATACTTCAACATGAACGCTATCTTATCTTTGCCCCGACATATTTATTTTAGCGTCGCCAAACTTTGTTATTTTATTAAAGGTTTTCTCCTTGCATTTATTATCCATATTAATTTCTATAGTTAATTGTCTTTGTGTAGTATAGTCTTTTTTTATCTTACCGTTGTTATCACCGGCTGTATTAAATTGAGGGTAGCAAGCACATCGATAAGGCTACCCCCACGTGCCGTTTAGTAATCTAAAGATTAAACCAATATTAGTTTCCCGTGTCAAAACAGAGTCGTCTGTTCGTTTTTTTAAATATCATTGATAGGTACCCTCAAGACAGGTGTATGAGGTTTTTGTGGCTTCCTATTATCATGTTTATACTTTAGCGTTTCGTTTATGTTAACGGGCGATTTATTTCAAAAAGATAACTTGCTAAGTCTAGCAAAAGGTGTGGCTTTGTATTTGTACCGGAGTAGCCTCAGGAGCCTCTAATTATATATTATGTAGGAGTAAAATAATAGCAGAAATGCTTAAATATTGGCTTCAAAATCGCAAATTCACTTCTTGTGTCCGTCATCACTAGGCTTTAGCACAACAATACACGTACATCTCCAATAAAGATAATACAAGAATCTTCGTAAGAGTAAAGACAAAAGATTATTTTAGTTTACATTACATACAGTCAGTCACTATGATGTCACATGTCACTATGAAGTCTATTATTATCTAATTCAACTATAGCTTTACTCTTCGTAAATATGTCATAGGGCGGTAGAATACACAAATAAGTGTTTTCAGAAATATTTTCAACTTGAAAGTGAAAAAAAATCTTTCGTTCTAAGCCACGATTCTAAATAGAGCATTTTTTCAGAAAAACTATATTAAGTTAGAAACGAAAAACAGCTAGTGTTTCTTGATCGTATAAGATTATATTAGAAATAGTCATAGATGAAAGAAGTAGATCTTTCTTGTGCTTATCACAATCCGTACTTTGCACGGAAGAAAAAGCCAGGTCACCTAACGCTGCGCGTTATAAAAGACGTCCGCGGCACATTCTTACCGACCCTCCTGATTCAATCACGTCAGCGAACGATCAGTACCAGCCTGTCCCTCGAAACAGAGCGTGTCCAAGCCCACGCCCGCGTATGCACAGATCACGCCGCCATGGTCTGGGGGTTAATTTCGCTCCCGTACACCCGATTAGGCCTCCCACGGCAGCGGCTCAAGCCTAGGTTCCATCCCTCGGTAGGGAGCCCTTGAGTGCGTTGCTTGCGCGATACGGTGACACACAAATATACATCACCGGTACAACACTACACGATCACCCCCACACACGTGCACACTACACGCTTACACATAAAAGTGGAAGGGTTTACTTTTTTTTCCCTTATCGAACTGAAAAACTCTCAATTTCCCGATAATAAATATATGGAGGAGTTGTTGAGGCGTGTATGCTTGGTACACATATACGTTTCAACAACTCATACATATATGAATAGTTAGCTAGATTAGCTAAGATATGTCGTGATTTTGCATGCAATAGGCAACACCCAAGCCGAGGTGTGCCGCGCACCCTTGAGCTGGTTGCCAAAATAAAATCGGCTGAGTGCCTTAAGCGCTCGCATTAGTAGTACGGTGAAGCTGTTAAGACCTCGCTGGGTCAATAGCGTAGACATTTCGAAAAAAAAAGACAGGTGAGAAACAAGAACTTTATAAAGTCCATGCTATTTATGTCCTTACTTAAACTGTAAATTACCAGTAGGCACATCAAAATAAAACCAAATTTGTAAACTTTACAGTAACAATAACTATAAAAAAAACCCTGCTAACTAAAAGAGAAACGTCAATTTGTAGAAATCAATCGGAGATAACAAACACTTTACGGCTCCTCCTTCCTTCCCACGTCCAGCGTCCGGCCACAACAATACTTACGTTTTTACCTAAATAAACAAACGGACAATAATACCGTGCCAAATTATTAGCGGTATATAAATCGTTAGTGCTGTTCGACGCTCGATATTTTTTTATTATATCGATAATATTGTAACTAATAAACTTTAACAGACGCCGTTTAGAATAATTACTGTACTTACTCGTTAAAAGAAACTTTTCACCGACAGTGAAGAATGGTATATAAAAGCAAAATTCACATTGTCCACTTTCTTGACTGTCTGATTACTCTCAACAATATAAATAATATATAAGGATAATTCACTGATGATTAATTTTTTAATACAATCTCTTGAAAATGTTGAATACACCTTATGATAAATATTATCGATAAAATGTACGGGCATCCCTAGAAGCAGTGGTCAGATTAGACGCCCCGGTGGGCTACACTCGCACCGAGGCCGCACAAAGCCTTTTGTATCGTGTAACTCATTACAAAATTTACACCTCCGAGGTGGGACAGCGCGGCCGTGGCGTGCGCTCACACAACCGCATTCGCAAAAAACCTTTTAAGGCTACCATAGGATACTGTCTCCGGAAACTTTATTGTCTCGATCCAAGGTCCGACGGCGGCGACATTGATGAATCGCTGGAACCGACGTACAACTTTATTTATTTTTGTTTGTGTTACGTGCTATGAGACTTTTTTAATTTTTTTTCTTCCCATAAAAAAGGATTATGCGTATTATTATACTTTTACGTATATTACAGTCAAATTCTACTGAGAATTAAGAACACTCCGTTTTTTTAAATTGACTACGTTATTTTGGCCTAGCAAGGCCTTAATAGTTTCACTGGACTACAGAACACTCAGTTTTACTATGCTTTACTCTGTATCTATTTTTTTAGAGTTAACTAAAGAGTCATACAAGTTTTTACAATGATACAATTTTTTCCGTAAAGCACGTATTCATCTGAATATATGTTTGAAAGATATATCGCCGAAAATATTCATATAATATCTATAGTAGCCGAGAACCAATTTTTGTGAACTTATGGTCCACATGATAATATCCCTGAACAAAGAGATCGTAGCGTATCCCTTGATATAATTATAAATAATTTACCATTCAACCATTCAGCTATCTGGGCACGTATCGCCGAAATTTTCTGCCCGTTTCACTACAATCTAACAAACAAAGTTGATGGATGCGATGCGGCACACACAAAGAACCCATCCAGAATCCAAACATCACGTCCAATTATATCGTCATGTGGAAAAAAATGTCCACCCGCAACATATCGACAACAGGACCGCCGAAGTAAAAGAAAAAGAAATCTATCTAATTGCGGATTAAGTTTTTATACAAATTAAATTGTAGTCCTTTTCCAATTCTTTCCTTTTTAATTTTCATTGGGTTCAACATACAAGTCATCGATTGGATTTCATCAACCCTAGCCCAACAGGTTGGATCCACTAATAAATATATAGATTTTAATTTAAATATGAACCTTTCACAAGAAGAAGCACTGCTATGGAACGACAATTTTGTGTAAAATGAAAATTTCTTTTCAAATATAGGCATGATCTAGCAAACGCAATTCAGAAGGTTTTAGCGAATTAGCATTATTCACAGGAGGTGATATAATCGTATATATGTATACCAAGAATATAGTAATTAGCAGTATTTAGAAAAATGACTAAAACAAACTGAAATTAACAAAACACTGAACGCCAAAAATAAATTTAATCTCAATAACACAACAACGTACAAATATCACAAGCAATAAAACATTTTTACAATAGTATAATTGATTTATCATTCTTCAACTAAGTAGACGCAGCAACAGCACGACAAATGCTGTAACAATTTCCATAACGCTACGTCAGCAGCGTAAGACTAGAAGAGACGTCATGTCTCACTCCGAGCCTCTTGGCGCATGAATCTTCATGGAGCTGACAACAGTACGCTCTTGTGAACCTCTGGCCGCAATACCTGCACGGGAACAGTTCAACACGATGACGAGGTATGTCCAGCACATGACGGCAAACGCAGCAATCTCTGCCGAAAGTACAATAACCCATTATGAATAGTAAAATTAAGAACACAGTTATAAACAAACTGGGATAATATCCCAATCATAACTCGGCTACTAAAAAGTGCTAACCGTGCTTCATATATTGTTATGGCAAAATATATTATGTATATATGTATGTATAGCCCTTCATTATCATCAACATATTTTACTAATAGATTTAATTTTATTATTAATATTTGCTGATACACTTCGCTATGCGCGTCTTTTGTTTTTATTAGCGATAAAATAGCGATTGACGAGAAGACAGACTTTCCCTTAATGTTAATAGTTAGTGCTTAGTTACAGTTTATTGCTATTACATTTTATTATGTAATTAACTTTTGGGGTGTAGGGGTGTCAAATAACATCATAGGACTTGAGACACCCAAGCCAACCCCACCTGCTCGTGGTGCACCCTGCTGGTCAACGAACGAGGCAATGGTGATAGCGTGTGATAGGGTTTTACAGCCCGACTGGGTCGCAATCACCATGTATATGGCGAAAAAGCCCGTAATAGTGATTCGCTTCTGCGCGTCGCGTTTCGGGATCAGCCTGTGCATATCCAGCTTTTTGCAGGCCGGCATGATAGTGGCGACTGGCGATGGATAGTGTGTCATTCGATGGTCGCTATTATTTTTGGATTGCGCTGTGCTTACCATCAGGCATAGCGGAGTCATTTTGCCGTGCTACAAAAAAAAAACCTGTGCAACATCGCAGACGGTTACTAGTATATATATATATAAACTAATCTTATAGAATTGTATAATCGGACAGTGCAATGTGGAATAAAATGTAAGAACATTGTAATCTTATTAAGTTTGTAGTGATCAAATTATCTGATTTAATACTGAGTACTGACATTATTAAGGAATTGCGTTTAGTGTAACATATTAAAGGTCAAGTGACATGACACTCTATTAAGGTCAATAAATCAGTCGTCCATACCTTATGCAATTAAATGCGTCATTATTATCGAACACTTTGAAATACCTTCTAATACGAATCGAAAATATGGTATACTCGATTATGTCTCAACTACCTCATAAGGAAAGCTCAGCGCTGGTATCTATAACTTCGAACCTCCCAAGTTGTATCTAATTGACTGACGACGTGACATGACCCAGCAATTTTATATCCTTAATAAAATTGGAGTACACGTCTTTTTTTACTATAATGACTAATTTTCAGTAGTAAAGTAACGTAAATCGACAAAAATTAAAGACAAAAAATCATTTCGCACGTCAAAATGTCACAGTGGGCCAGTGACAAAAAATAAGGAGAATAGTTTGTAAAGAATTACCTCGATTTACCCAAATTATGTTCTTGAATGTGGTCACTGAGCTGTGACGGCCTCCCAAACGCCACTCCGCAAACACTGCAGACATAATGTGACACGCCACCGTCTCTAGAACACTGTGGGAATTGTATCATAGGTAAATATGCATAATAATCTATATGGGGCATGTAGGAAAGAATTCCTTTTACTGTCTCAGTTGATATCTTCAGAAGTGCTAAAAGCCCCAGAGGATCTGTGTTCATCGCTATTGTCATTCTCTCTGACTTAGGATTATTAATTTCTTCTACAACCACCATTTTGTCGACGTTAAATCGAGCTTTCGACAGTGAAGCTGTTACTTCTGTAGCTCGTTCTCTAGTAGGTATATCGAAAGTTATTTGAACGCCACGAGCACGGCCTGAATGTTTATTCATTATATCTTCTACATCTCTTTTAATTCTGTTATTTTTATCTAATTCTTCACAGAGGACATCGTTAAATTGAGATATGCATGTTTTATTAAGTTTTTCTCTGTTTCTTTCAATATTTTCAAAACTTAAAGTATTTCTAGATACATTATGCGTCATACCGCAAACAATACTCCTTTTAAATTCATTGTTTGTTTTAACTTCAAGCAAACAATCATTTATTGACTGTATCAAATCGTTCAATTTACTTTCAATATTCGACAGAGTTTGAGACTGTACATTGTTATGAGATTTTTCCATATCTTTCTTCAACCTATCAACATTCTTTGAGATACGTTCATATTTTTGCTTAATTGTCTCTTCTTTAATATCTTCATTTACACTCTCTTCACTCACTAAAGTCTTTAATTCAGTCTGAATTGCGGAGTTTTGTAATATAGCTCCTTTATTCACTTGTAAAAAAGGGTATTTTATGGGTCGAGATTGATTTGAGTGTCTTCTCGCAGTTGATTCCAAACTACAATCGCTGTCAACAACAATAGTGTTACCATGAAAATATCTACGTGAAGGCCAATTATTATGGAAGTTTTTAATACCCATTTCCCTGTTCCACGTCTGAAGCTGCCCTTGCGATGAAGTAGGATAACAATATGGACGGCTTTCATATATACAAGGTTTATAACTAGAAATTTGTGGTTTATCATTATATTCATACGACTTGTATAAACTATATGGATCAATGCTATCATAAGCTCCATAAAAATCATCCAATAAATTCTGACATTGATTAGATTGTCTCCAATAATATTTTGTATTATAGTAATCGTCAATTATATCTGGACTAAAACTATCTCGTGTAATGAGCGATTTTATATTCCAATGTTTATTTTCAGCACATCCGTGCTTATTTTTTAATTCACCTATAAAATTATCCCATCTTTGTTGTCTCTTTTCTCTTTGTCTCGCATGTGCGATTTTACGAATTAATTGTTGCAACCTTGCGTTTCTGGACATATTTCTGTACACAAGTTCTTGGTTGTAAAAATTATATACTGGGCGGCAATATGTTTCTTTATCGGCACATGTTTTCGCGTCTACACTTGTTTTAGAGTGATTACTCTCCTGTAGCAAAGAATGGTTTCTTTTTTGGATGTCTGACTGGTGTATAGCCGGATTATTGTGCGTGTTTTTAGAACACGTGACGTAATTTGTATCGCATGGTTTGAATTGAATATTATCAGCCGATTTTATTGTATTATTTTTCCTAACCTTAACACTTTGGCTAACGGTACTTATATTATCGTCACAAAATAGCAAATTTCTATTAGTAATAGGTTCTCTTTTTGCAACTTTGTGCGTAACTGATCGATCATCATGATTTGAACTTAGATTGCTATCCGTAAAATATTTTTCATATGTATTGTATTTTTTTACATTACCGTGTTGTTCTCTATCGTTAAGTATTTGATCTATACCATAATTAAGGTGGTTATAGTTCATAGTGAGTACGTGTTAGCCCTAAATTCATTATGACACCACGCTACAATTTAACAAGCAGCCAAACAGATTCAGACATATTTGACATTCTATCAGCTGGTTACGTGCCGTAATTGACATAAGTTGTATGTATATAATAATTAAAAACAAAAAAATCATTCTTACCTCTTTAGTGCATGTTTGTACTTATTAGTTTCGAAAATAAATGTATTTTTTAATACTAAATAAATTGATAATTTACATTAAATCTAAAATAAATTTTATAACTTCACGGTATTTATGATTTTATAAGTGAATGTAAAATACTTGGAAACTACTTGCCCGTTATAAAAACCCAATGTAATGTCTTATTATCCATGAAACACGATTGGAATCGGTATGTCGGGCAGAGCTTACGAGGACCGTGACAGTGAGACTGAAACGTCTGTCGTGAACCTTTGAAAATACACCAAAAATGATGAATACGCATTTTTAAATTAATGTAGAAGTTTCCAATGAAGTTCTTAGTTTCTATCTAAATGACAACCTATCTAATTAAACCTTGGTAAGACCTGCCGCTATAGGATCAGTCGAGAGTCGTTACCAGATTTAGACCGAAAATGTCGGCGATAGTCGGAATATCTGTTTATTGCCAGTTATTAATCTCAAGATGACCTTCAAGCCTTTCGGTATATGGATACACCTACTAATGACAAAACATGACAAATGCCATTATTATTTGTATTACAACATGTGAAGTAGTCGCAACGCAGTAAGACAGTATGTCCTGCTCCACTCATATATTTCATAATTTCCTTACTCGAACACCTCATTAAAAACCATGTATTTTAGGAAGGAACTTTAATCTAAAGTTAAATCGACAATCTGAAATGCAGAGTGACTACGATTTTCCAATTATTATTATGATGATGCAAATATGTAACACCTAAATAGCCATCCCAATGGATATTTTGCGGAAAGCACTAAATTAAATAATCCCGAACACGACAATGTCATGTTGAGGTACCAAATAAATTGTCGTATGAAGAATAAAAAAACTTTGAAAAGTGAATAACACCATTTCGAAAGGCACGAGTGAAGGAAACAAAGCGACTGAGTTCACCGACTTAGCAATATCGGCATGAGGTGTGTGGCCTCGTTCAGATCAGGATCAAAATATTTCATCTCGACCACCCAAACGATATGGAAAATATCTTTATTTTATTCATACAATGTACACATACGAGTGTTATTAACTAAGTCCTTTCTGACAGCATCGCCTTATCCTCAATCGAGATTGAAGCTAGTCATTATTGATCAACCGTTAAAGAAAATAATATCACTTCTAAATATTCATATGACTTAAAATCTAATAGGATAGTAATTGTCCTTGAATCATTGATATTTATAGGAATATGTTTCAAACCCGAATTATATATACAATTTGACTACACCAGAACGCGCCTGATAATCTTACCATAAGAAGTAAATTTGTCAGGCCTTTTATTTACTGTTTATATAGATAGTAATTTACCAAAATCTAATCACCGAGTTTTATTATAATCATTATTTTCTATTACTAGACGCAATAGACAAACGTCATCCCTAAAAAATAAGCTATGACAGCAAACGTTTAGAAGCTCATTCTAATACATTTTTTTTTTAATAATTTCAATGAAACATTTGCATAGTGTCAAGTCGTTTTTTATGTACCGGCCGCGGCACGCCCAGCTCTCGTTCGCAGGTTGTCGCATGATTATGTTAATTCCAAACACAAAATATTCAATGAATAATAAAGCTACCCTCACATTTTATCTCACGTTGTTGCTTTTATAGTTTTGTTTGACGTGTTTCAGTGTTATTCTGTCCGTCATCTGTTGTTTTTTTTCTTTTACTCATAAGTTTCTGTAACGGCTCGACTGGCGTCTGAACACAAATTTATTTTTGCGAAATTAAATATAACATGCATTATGTAAATGTTTATGTAAGGTTTATTTATTATATATATATAAATTACATGGCTTTTTATATGTAACAATTTACTCCAGAGTCTTATAAACAAGTACATTATTACGAGTATCTAAATAATGAGACCAAATTGTATATGATACTCTTTATAACGAATTTCAGGGGACCGAGCGTTTCTTTCCTTATACAGAAAGAAAAGAAAAAATAATCAAATTTATCCAATTATAATAATTCATAATTTTATAACTATCAATAGATTAATTATTGTAAACACATATATTCTGTTAACTTTGCCTAACATGTTTATGCCAATATCAGTTTTGTATTTTTTTAAGTATTTTGTGCATGTCTTGGGATATGGTGAAAGACAACTTTTTATGACTTTTTTTAGAAATTCCAACACCTCAAAAGATTAGTTTTGGAAGATGATTATAAAAACAATTAGAGTGTTAAATATGTTGTTGATATCTAAATATAAAAATATTTATTCGAAATGGTAGTCAATGGCAGTTGCGTTATAAAGATTGAATTAGTGTATGGGTTTTGTGGTAAATCAATCAAATTGAACTAATTTCTACATTATAGAAGATTTTCCGTTATTACGAATGACGTTGTAAAAGTCAATATTTTTTATTTTGATCAACGTTTAATAACTTAGTTAGAATATAGTAACAGAATATAATGGTAGTCATTTTATGTTGAACTGTTAAACTTAAGAACCTGTTTAATATAATCACATAATGAAACAAAACATGTACTATAAATTACACAAAGAAAACACCTTTGATAAAAAAAATGGCTTATTGGTTTCCGAGTTAACAATAACCAGCGGATAGACAAAGATACGCTACCTTTTGTAATTTGTGAGGATAGATAGTCCTTCAATAGGATCTGATGAAAATCGTGTAGATAGGTGATTCCAATATAAATTAGCTCGCTATTATAGCGCTGTGTAATTAGAATTTAGTTTATATTTGGCCTCCTTTATACGCATTTTATAGAATTAATAAACCAGTAAATGTTCTAGAAGGGGTCGCATTAGAAGTTAATTAACATTAAATAAAGCAAAAGCGTGAACTGTGTGGACCCGGAGGAACCCTTTTACATACAAAGATGACCTTGTCACTAACTAAACAAATCCATAATATAATATACATTATACGTTTTAAAACTAGTTATAACAATTGATATTCAAGTGAAAGGAGTAAAGAAAAGTGAATAGAAATCTACAAGCCTTTATCAAAAGCTATTGATTAGTATTTCACCACCAGACAGTATTATTAAGATGAAGGCTCGCCTTAGTAGTTTGATGAAGCTGTTAAGACCTTGTTAGGACAATAGCATAGTCATTTCGAAAAAAAATAGATGAAGGGTACTCTACAGACGCTTTAATTGTAAATGGACACTAGTTTTATTTATATTTCTGTTTACTAAAGCAACGCAATTCATATTCAATTGATTCATACAGCTAACAAAAACTAAAATGATAGGTACATTAATTGATTATAATGAAGTCTGTTGCCAAATGACTACATATTATAAAACAAAGTCCTCTGGAAAGTCTGTTTGTCTGTCTCTCTTTTCGGGATAAACTCAAAAACTACTGAGCGGATTTTCATGCGGGTTTCACTAGTAGATAAAGTGATTCATTATGAAGGTTTCGGTTAATTTGTCAAGGTTTTTTTTTATTATCAGGGCGGGACAACTAGTTGATTATGAGGAAGTGTGTTTGATAATGACATAAATTATATTTGACGAAAAGCATACGAACGTAACGCACCTCATCTAGACATAACTTTGACAATAAATGACATATGCTTTACTCATAGTTCCATGTTTACGTAATGGTATATATACAAATCGAATTGAAATATCTACTATCTGTTTGAGCTAATCTCCAATCCGTTCAACCGATTTTGAGGAGCCTTTAACTGGTAAATAGACTTTTGTTCTTAGAGGCTAATATATCAAATGTACTTCTACATCGATAAAAAGATTATAAATAATAATTAATAATTACAAAGTGTAATAAAAAATAAAGCAATAAATAAATCAGATAAAACAAGTACTTTTTTTTTAGTCTATTCTATTCTGCAGACTCTTGGTTCGCACCTTTTTTTTTTGCTTACATGTAATATTTTGTATACGTAAAAATCGTATCCGTGAGCATATATACATTTAATTTTTTTCTTTTTTATTATTATTCTTAGTCATTTATTGAATATTAACTGTTCAATTATTATTAACTATTTTTGGTTTAATGACGTTATTGTTTTTATAGCGCTTTCATTTCCATTCTTTATGGCCATTTTTAGGTTCTAATCCACAATATCCCAAGCCGGAGCATTCGCGGCCCGACGAATGAATCTACTTATCGCGTCGTCAGTAACGTCGGTATAGTAGACACAGGTGTCGGTGTGTCTAGATATTGCCACTATAGCATGTGAAACGCTATCGTGGATTTGTACCCTTCTGCTCTTTGTTTGCAGGATCACCACCGATTTGAAGGTCAGTCCCTCGGATTCATGGACTGTCAGAACGGGCGATCCTTCCCCTACCCCCTAGCCCTTTTTTATCAGGGATTTTTTTCTTCTCCTGTGTGTGTACCAGGAAGAGAGTATCGGGAGTGTGTGAGGGTATTTGTTCGCCCTGATAGCCCCTGATGCTCAGAGATCTTACTATCGATTTCGGTGAATATATACTGTCGTATACTTGACTCAGTGCATAGGCTACATCCATCGGGTTTCTGAAAGTACAAGAAACAAATACCTTCATCAGCAGCTTTGGTATTATTTCTTAAGAAACACAGTAAAGAGTTTTGCATTTCTGTATTTTAATTCGACTTGTCTGCTAAAATCTTAATAAGCCTGCCCTATGTTTTGGGCATTCCATGCCAAATCGGTTGGTTTCTTTTTTTTTTTTTTTAAATTATATGATTATATTTTATTAGTATATGTTTTAGTACCCCTCAAAACAGCCGTCCTGGAAAAACTTGCTTAAGATAGTTTTTTCGACATAACTTTCTTAAAAATTTCCAAATTCAACCTTTTTCTTTTGTTTTACATGTTCTTTATACAAAATTAAAGATATTTTGAATATTTTTCATAAATGTTTTTGAATTTTAAACTTTAAATAGAATTTTACAAAATATCTGCCAATATTTAAACTTTTAAATAATTAAATAATCTACATATATTTCACTTCAAATACACTTAACTTGCTTCAATACACCACTATCAATTCTTAGACTCATCTTAATAAATGCCCAAACGATCGCTATCAAACAAGCTAACAACATTATAAACTAAGAATCTGAACGAGACGGGTATAAATAAATCGGCTTTGTTAATGTTCTACGTTAGAGTGAGATGGATATACACTATTGTATTTACAATAGTTTGTCTACATGCATCCACGATTGTACTCCAGACGCACGAATAGGTGTTTTTTTTTTTTTTATTTTATTTGATCTTATTATTCATAGGTAAGCATTATTGTATCTCGGCCAGTTCTCGGGTACTGCTTGTTTGATTTTAGGGTTCCTCGTGTCCTTAAAAAATCCTTTATAATAGTATTTGAAATGTAATACTGTACTTTGTGATGTTATTTGTTTAATTAATGACGTGCTTCACGCTGACGCAACTCAAGTAGTATCTACTTGTCATGTAATAAGAAGATTACACATGTAGTTCCTGGGAACGGAGATAAGCTACATTATTCATAGCTTTAACAATAACACACAAAGGGATTCAAACGTGATTGTTTACTTAAGTTTGCTTAAATAGTTTTTTGGAGCATAGACTTTATTATTTAGTGATGTGAATAAAAGATTTGCATGTTGAACACAGTAATAACAATGTCTCCTAAATCTTATACCTTTAAATAAGCAATTCTTGTATATTTTCATATTTGTATATATTAAGGATCTCGGAAACGGCGCCATCTATTTCCGTGAAACTTAGTATGTAGGTAGTTTTGGGGACGATATAGCGATCTAGCTAGATTTTATTCATAGAATATTTTTTAACTGAGTTTTCAGGCAATGAAAAATATAGTTAAAATATAAAGGTAAATTACGCCGGCGATGTCAAGACTAAAATAGCTCAAATGGAAATCGGTTGCTTCGAAAATCCGTGTAACCACAGTTCAAATCCGAGTCACAGCAGAAGAGATATATATATATTTTTTTTTTTTGTGAAAAAATGATAATTTTATAAGGCAAACCTAACAGTTTATTTTAATTTAAAATGTTTTTTAAAGAACTGAGCTAGGCTCGGTCGCCCAGGTACTATAATCAATTATTCGAACACGGACTAGTGCTTGACGTCAGAATTATAACTTTCAGTTGTTAAACTAGTTTTCCAAATATAAGACAGTACTTTAACACTATCCTATGGTTTCATCAAGATGTTTTCTTTTCTGGAATGCTCAAATTAATTGTATTACAAACCTGTGTCAATTAACGCAATTTTGAAACAAAATATCATTGTGTTATTATCGCTATAGCTACTAACGTCTGATTCAACAAAGAGTACATATTATCTATATATATATATAATTCTTCTGTCCGTTCGTATATGACGGAATTCCTCCTAAACGGGTGGACAACTTTTAATAAAAAAATTCTGTGTTCAGTTGGATTCAAGGATGGTTTAGATTCACAAATGAACTTGGTAGTTGTCGCTGTAATGTCTGCAGTGTAAAGGAAAAAAAAATATAGACGAAAACCATTAATAACAACTGATGTCACATTTCCAATTATGACAAAACTTAATAGAGGTCATTCAAATATTACATAAGTACTAAAGGCGACGGAGGGGTTTTGATTTGCATAAGGGATGGCGGATCTAGATACTTAGGTGAGATACGTGAGGCGCACGGTCTTATCTACTGGACTATCATCACCCTGGAGCGAACTGCTATTCTTAAGTTAATTCCTCTAACTGCGCCCCATGAATTAATAAGGAAACCAGAACTGACTAAAAATATGAGCCGTCACGGGACGCCTGGCAGATGTGAAACATCGAAATTGTTCGAATCGAATGAATCTCAAATTCTCGAATTTTCAAAATAAACTATAGGTATGCGAGCTCATTGCGGCAAGAGAGATTGCACACAGTCGCTTGCGCATGGCATCGTGTCGCCATGTCTTTCATAGTCGCCACGCCAACAATTAGGTTTACCCGCGCCTATAGATTTTTCCCATCAATAATACTTACATAAATGTTTACACCGGTAAGGGAGAGGTAAAAGCATTGCTTACTTTTGCTGAGCAGGGGGAGGGGGCGGCCAGCAATTACAAAAATTCTGCTTACGTAATATTCGAACGGCCTCAAAGCTAAAATAATGGTAAATATAAAATTAAAAAATACAAGCTATCGTCAGTGAAATGTTTTTTAAAAAATTATCATAAAAACAGTATTATTATACAGAACCCGTGACAATGACGGTTTCGTCGTAGAATTTTTTCTCACACCACGATTTTATGTGAGGAATGTGAAGTTCGTAAGATTACGCTGCCCGTCGGCGGCACAAAGTCACGGTTGGTGTAGTCCATAGCCCCCATTGTTGGCACATCGTCAATGGACTCACCCATTGATACTCCGCGTCCTATTCCCTGAATCTCCATCCTATTTACCTTTAATATAATACCGTTCGTAACACTCACAAAGGCTATATCCAATTTAAAATACCTACATGGTATTCATTTAACTACCACTGTTAATTTTTTTCATAGTGAGCTCTTAATTATTTTGAAAAAATCAATGAATTTACTTATCATTAATCGCTGCTCGGTTAAGAGTTGTAATCTCAAATTACTAAAAAGATACTATGGGAAAAATATATGTATATACAGCTCAACTCGTGTATATATATGTACAGTTGGATTGGATTAGAAAAGGCTTCTTAATTATTAAAGCATTTATTTTATAGGAATTACAGGGCCTTTTTGTACACCAAAAGAATAACCTAAATAACTAATACACTCCATAGTAAAAACAATTCGATTAGGTTTAATTTTTCTTATGTCATATGAATGTGGTGAATATATATATATATATAACTCTTCAGGTAAAAATATTGTAATAGAAGTATACTGTTACTCGCTTTATATCAACTTATAATTTCAACTTGCTCTAAATATCTTATAATAATGAAACTTGTAATCAAGGAATACACTTATGATATAAATAAATGAAAAGTCGGTCATTTCTTTTCAAGTTATGAACACAATAGCGAAAAGACAGTCTTTTATAATGTCAGGATGAACTGACATAGAGGTTTAGACATTGTTTAGGTGATTTTAAACCAAATAAAAGCGCCTTCTCCATTTGAATTAGATTTTTAAAGAAAGAAAAGGTAAAACTCAAGCTTCTGCAGATAAACACGTAATTGAAACGTTTGCGACACTAACGGCGCTGGGTATTTCATAAGCTCATACTGAATAATTAGGTAATTCGCGTCTCTCATCACTAAATTCTCTCATGTCATCATCGGGTACTGTAGAAACGATTGTTTCGTTTCCCGCTACACTGCACCGTGGGAAACAGCACTGGAATCCGTATTATCTTATCTTTGAAGTCCGCACAATTGGTGCTATGTTTGGAAAGACTAGCCTTTTGTTATATTTGACCAAATAGTTTTGTATTTTTGCTTGCTGTGGTTTTGTGTTGAAGATTGTATCATCATCATCAACCTGTTAAAGACCTACTGTAAGGCCACAGGCTTCTTCCCCAAGGAAGGCATGGGCATAATCATCGCGACAGTCCGTATTCGCGATTTCAAACGCTGAGAAATCCACAGTTCTATGTTTTTCCCCATAAAGTAGTATGGAAAAATATTTTCTCAGGTTCAAGCTTCCTCACGATGTTTTCGTTCACCGTTAGACGATAATATTATTAATTTGAATTAATAAATCTACGCGAATTCCGAAAAGTTTGTTGATATATGCGGATATCGTAATGAAATTCCACCAGTCAAGCCACTAGGCCACCACGACTTTTATTTTTAAGATTGTCTAGTATATATCAGTAAGTACATACAGTAAAAGGAAACAATTACAGTCGTGTGATTAGCGGTCATCGACAATTCCACAAAGTTATGGAATTGCATGTTTACCGGGTGGTAAGGTATTTTCGTGGTAAGGTATTTTAACTCTTTATACTGGATTGTGACCAGGCATAGGTGTGTCGTGTTCCAAAATTAATCAGCGTACACCCAATGGGTGATAAATTTGCATACCAACATAATAGAAAGGAATGTTGATGGATTGCAGGTGTCTGGTAATATAGCAAACTCGACACTTGATACATGTAGATTATAATTGCATATGCGTACTTACATTTTGCATCCACATGTATAATAAATATTGAAATATACAAATGAAGATCTTAATTCACAAACATCGAAATTCCAAGGAATCTTAATTGACTACATCATCCCACGCGTTCTGATATGTTTTTATTTACTTTATTACACAAATTATAATTAACATGTAATTTTAATAATAAATTATTTCGGTTATTATGTGTGGCAAATAATTGTAATATCTTGTTGAGCGCGGTTCAAACATTTTTATATGCGATATATATATAGGTATACTATATATAAAAAAGGGCTCCACTAAACGGATGGGAAAAGATTGTGGCAGAGATGCGAATGTTAAGATGGATGTGTGGTAAAACTAGAATGGATAACATTAGAATGAATGTGTCAGAGAAACTTGGACTTTGACTTTTGCAACAAGGACAGAGAAGTTGACGATTAGTAGGTTTAGCATGGTACGGACATGTTATGAGAAGAGATGAAGGTCATGTATCTAGAAAAATGTTGAGTATGTAGCTGGACGAATATAGAAAGAAAGGAAGACCAAAAAAGGTATGGATTGATTGTGAGAAAAAAGGTATAAAAGGTGGAAATACTGAGATGACACCAAACAGAGGAGAGTGAAAAAGGAAATCATTTTGTGCCGACACTACCTACGTGGGATAAGGGTAGGAATATGATGGTGATGCTAGGATTCGAACCTGAGGAGATCAAATTAACATTCCATCGGTCAATAAACTCGACCACAATTAATTATAACTTACGATTCGAAGCAATCACTGTCATTTGACAATCGACAACTAGACTTGATATAACGTAATTTCTTTTCCAAATTCCGCTATATTTATATAGAAATAGTTTATGTGATTAATTAATCATTTGAAGCTAATAACGATTTCAATGATGACAGAACGTTTGCATACCCGGAAGTTTCGTTTTTTATGAGTCCATCGATTCATGTTTTTATCGGTGATTTTACGGCAATGCGCGTTCCCACACGCTCCCAGAGAGCTCGGACCTTGTTTTTTATTGCACTTACACCCCTTTGATGACTATATTACTTCTCAATATATGGACAGACCTCCGTAGATGTGTGTTGTTTATTATACTAGAGGTGCTCGCGGCTTCACAAATATTTAACCCACCTAATACCCCTTTTTTTACATGGGGAAATCCCTTCGGATGCCCACCCTGGCCGGGCCTAGCGGGTGGGGTATGTTCGACTTGCACGTGACGCGGGCACGTCCGTCGCCTAGAGGTCCTTTACGGCGGCCTCAAATCGTCTCCGACCCGTCGCCGCCAAGTTCGTCGGCCGCGGGAGAGGAGCCTGGTGGTCTGCTCTCTCTCCCTCTCCGCCGCCTCCTTAGCGAGCATAACTCCCTCGCAGAATGAGGCGACGGAGTTCCACCCGGTCTCGCACTCAACCATCTTACAAACGATAGACGAGAGCGAGAACTCCCGAAGAACCGTGCCCCGAGAGCACCTGCATCAGCCGGAAGCTTAGCCACCTAATACCCCTCCTGCCGCAAACCTGGTGTACCGCACACGTTTTCTGACCAGACTTCTTAAAAGGATTTAGTGTGATGTTAGGAAAAATAAAGAAAAACATATTTCAATTAAACAGAACAATTGGAATCATGATAAATCCAAGACTAAATCGTTTAATAGTCGTGCAAAGAACAAACAAGAAGCGAGAAAGTAAACAGCTCGGTGACTGGTGCCAGACATAGACGCGACGTCGCGTCGTCTCGTCTCACACAACTCTAAGCTATACTATAACAAGCTATAGCTACGCGATATTTTACTTATCATTGTAATATTGGTTTTGTAGTATATTAATCGATTATAATGAGATAACTTTTGAACGTATATTTTGTACAAGTTGACTGGATTTCAAGTCGATTGAACAATAATTGGCTAAACGCTGTATAAACACCACCCACTTCCATGTTATATAATAATTTTGAATTCTTTAAAATAACAGTATTTTAGTTCGACATAGAAATCTTCAATTATTCGTCATCTAACCAAAAATAAAACGTAATTATCTGCATAATAAGTTATTACAATTCTCGTGTATTTTTTTAAAAACTCAATTACAAATGTGATCATCAATAAGTAATTTTTTTAATATTCAATCTAAATATAGGTATCGTACACCTCTTGAAAATTTCATTAGAATAGTTCCAACAAATTTTTAAGTACCTAATTAATTTTTAAATCTATGATTATGAAAAACGTATTATAAGAAACAATTGTTACAATGAAAAATTCGACAAAACTTGTTTTTGCTATGGTTGTTAGTAATTATTTATTATTGTTTATATAATTTCATTTCTTACACTTTATTAATATACATTAATAAAAAATTAGGGGTGTCCAAAATATGTGTTTAAAGACAGTTTTCAAACTGAAGTCAGCTCATTCACCACTACAACTTTTTCTTGAGTTAATTAAATGACTTATTTTAAATTCACGTTTTTCGAAACCAGAACGGAGCGTACTAGTGCTGCAAAACATTTTTTTTATACATTCGTGAAGCGCGGCTTGTTTATCGAAAACTATGTAGGACGTGAATCTGTTAATAAATTTTCCCATAAACACATAAACCCAATGGATCATGTTATCCACTAAATAGACAGACAAGGGATTTTTTATAGATTACTTTTATTTGGTAATAAATAATAACATAGGTAATAAAATCACTTTATTATTGTCGTAGGATATTTCTTGAACGATTCAGTTTATATATAATGACTCATAAACATAAGAAAAATAAGGTAGAAATAATCACTTTTATACTAAAAACATTTAAATACCATAACACTGATCGTTATGGACATAATTTGTTTACACTAAAAGACAATGTGCAACTGTGTCAGCCCGTAATATTTTAATTAGAACAGCCACTAATGATAACTAAAACCAAATTATAAATATTTTGATCCAGTGAAGTTGTGAAGATCCAACAGCCCAATAGCATTAGTCAATTCAAATAAGATCCTGATATATAACTTTGTTATATAAGTGAGTTTTTATAATATACCAAACAATTACTAAATATCTATAGCGTACTAAGATATTATATGTAGCTGATCTGTACAAATATTCATTAAAATGTCTGGCATTTCGTCAGTTCATTTTGACATTGGAATAACTGTGTAGTTGTTTGAAATTTTAAATTAATCATAGTCCGAATTATTTACATTTCATGATTTCTTAATTGATATTATTAACATTAATCTGATTTTCACCTCTATTGCCTCTCGAAGCTATAATTATATACATTTTTATACAATATATTAATCAAAAATAATATGATAGGGGTACACAGGCTCAATACAAAATATCAATGTTATATATACACAGGCCGCTGTACTTACTAGTCACTAGTCTGGCGCAAGAGCAATACGTCACAATCATGTCGAGGTCATCAGTGACGCAAATCTATAACTTCTTCCCTAGCTAAAAACACTCAATACTGCTAAAACCATTTTCAATGTAGAAAAAAAATAGTACAAATGGCAAATAAATAAAAACAAATGACTAAAAACCGATATAAGACGTCTCATCGAAAGCTGCAGCTCATTGCAACAGTCGAACCTACGTCTATCACGGTGTTCAAGCACCTAAACCTATACAGGTACTATCGAGGATATTTTATTCCTATTTTCTATATACGCTCACATTTCAACCAGACCAAGTTACACATGGTGAAATCCCGACACAGTGACTCGCTTCAGTGTCACTCGTTACATAAATATTCAGTGTTTAATTACATAGCGGTTTTTGTTGAATGCTTTATATAAATCTCTACTGAAATTACGACCTATAGACCCTAAAATATAATTTATGTAATAAAGAATATTAAAGTATTATGTAAAGTTAAATCTAGATTGCTAAGTTCCTAGTAACAAGTTTAATTATAATTTTTCCTTAATTAAAAACTTACGGGAAATTATGGGAGTCAGTGTTTCTAGGAGCTTTTGGAAAGTATGTCAAATTGGAGTTTCTATCCCAGAGGCATAGAGAATTATCCAATTGTTTCCCACAGTGGGGCACATCACGCGCCTCACTTGCCCACTGACACTTGTTTTATTCATCTTTTTTGGGTTCCTCTCAACAAAATTCTTGATACTTGATCCATCACAATTACCTAATTAAATTTGATGTCTTCAAATGTGATCGGAATAATCTATACTAATATATAAAGCTGAAGAGTTTGTTTGTTTGTTTGGTTGAACGCGATAATCTCAAGAACTACAGATCCGATTTAAAAGTTTATTTTAGTGTTAGATAGCTCATTTATCGAGGATGGATCTAGGCTACATATCATCACGTTAAAACCAAAAGGAGCTGAGCACTAATGAAGAATGTCTCAAAATCGGGCTATTTTGGAAGCTTCCGCTGCGTATTAATGTCAGTATTATATGAGTTGCCATGGGAACGCGATAACATTCTATCAAAAATATTTTCATGGTTTATTTAGCATTCCTATTCAAAAAGTTTATATTACGTTAGTTTTGTTTTCGATTTTTAATTATACGTGTTACGTTTATATCGCAAACATTTCTTAAGTTTATTTTGTGTTGTTATTCAGAAAGTTTAGTAGTAATAATATTCGTCCAATAAGACAGTCGAAGGAATTAATCCATACAGCCAATTCTGAAGTGGTCAATATAGTTAGTTTTCTTCTATGTCCAAGTTAATGTAAAGGTATAAGCGCCGAATCCTCTACATAATATAACGTAATTTTTTATCTTCTTAATCTTTAAGACCATTGAATTAATGCTTCGTGGTTTTATTTTTCATTCATTTCACTTATACAAAATAAACGAACGATATTATATAATACGCGACCAATTTCTACACGATATAAAATCATGTAACACAATATTATGAAAAAAATATAAATTCACTACATGACAGACTGAAATCACTAAAACTCTTAAAAAACTCTTAAAAACACTCTTAAAAAACTCTATTCTACATTCGTTTTGTTGCCAATTTTTTATTTGTGATATATTACGTATTATAAAAGTAAAGTGAGTGTAATTTATATTAAAATAAATTATTTTTGGTGAATACAATCTGTGATGCTACAAACATCAACATTTTTTTTAACTATGTCGATATGTCTGTTTTTTATTTGTTCCGGGTAATCTCCGAAACGACTGGACCTATAATATTGCCTATAACATAATGTTTTTTTTTTTCTTAGAAATGACTACTTAACAGCTTCACCGGACTACAAGTAATATTTGAACGGGAATTTTACGGGCAAATAAGTAACTAATTAGCTGTTTTATTTAATATTGTTCGATGATGTGTAGCTTCATATTTTCATTATTTTCTTATATAGTGTGAGTACTGAGGGTGATGTATAGTTTAAAATTCCAGTTATGTGGCTGATCATAATCCCATCCCATTCGATACACTATTAGTATTCACATACATAATGTACACGTTACCTGTTACAGTAGATGATGTGCGTGTGATACAAATATTTTTGAAATAGTATTATTGTAATTTACACTAGATGTATAATCACAATTTTAAATTAATTAATATATTAAAAAAACGCGCGCGAAGCCGCGGGTAACAGCTAGTTTTTATTATAAAAGTGAACACAAATTAATACATTATCCCATTTTATTTTATTTTTCGCCACCAATCTTCTAATAGATAATAATACAAGTCTTTAGTTATAATGCCAATGTTCTAACAAAATGGTGGCTCCCTTGTTAGAACTTTCCTGGGAGTATTTGTGACATCTCATAATTTATGCTCCGTGGTATTATTTCCCATCCAATTCTCTAGTGCACAATAACCGAACTATATTACGTAAAACACCACCAATATTACAAATTATAGAGTTAAGTAACTGAAGATTACGAATAAAATATAAAACACACTATATATCATTCCAAGATCCTGCCATAACTCGATTCGAAATGTTAACGTTTTAAGTTTTAAGTTTAGAATGTTATACCTGCAATTTTTTTTTGTTATAAACGCGAAAAGATTTATACCAATCATGATATAGCACGTATCCGGCAGTTCGCAGTTTATTACTGTTGGTTATTTACTGGCATCCGACAATTGATTTGTGAATAACAGTGTGCGTCAATCTTTTTGTCCGCTCTGGATATAGCTGTAAGTTCAGACTTGCGTATAATATCGACAAGAATCTAATCTAATATAATACAGAGTTAAAATATTATGATAAGAATTTAAAATTTTAATTTATATATCCTTGGGTTGTCTCAATGTTATTTATATAATATAATATACATATTTATACCATTTGTGTTCTACACAGATATTCAGACCTGTCAAAAAGTTTGACGAAAACTGTACATTTAGCAAAATTCAACTTTAAACTATGCATTAACTATTGTCGTCTTTTTAGTCGAGTTTTTTTTCTTTATACACGTACGATTGTTTATGTTTATATTATTGTGTTATTCAAATTGAGTTTAAAAATAAGGTTGTAACGATGTCAATAAAATAAGTTTATAAATCCTCTTTAAAGAGATTATAAACACGAACTATCGTTTAGAAATCACTTTTTATTGGGAATATTTGCATAGATATACTCTAATGCTATAATTTGACAAACATTTTTCATAAATATTTCCAAGTATACATAATATGTGGATATATAAGCTGGAAAAAGATTGAAACAGGTATTTTGCTACATAAATACAATTCTATATAACTTAACTGTAATATGCGGAACTCTACGACAATTTACAGTCAAACTACCTCATTTTAATATATTTTTTTAAGCAATCGTGATACCCTGGGGCTCGCAACCGGGCAACGTTTCAACGCTTTGTCGGCTCATCGAAGCAAACTGTATCGCTTACCACGTAATCCATTACTGCCTAATCTCGTACGTAGTTTGTAGATAGTTGAATAAAGGAGTCGGTGGACAGCGTGATGGGGAACAGTTCGGTTGTTAGGCAATATAGGGCGTGTCGAACGGAGATCACGTATCATCGGTCGCGTTCCGGGAAAGTGTTGGCGAAACGCTCGAGACGGTCGCTCGACAAATAGAAAAATGGTGACCCGACGCTACGTTATTATAGATTATACTGCCCGGTTTATTTAACCGTGTTTCGAAATGAACCGTCTAGAATAATTGGAGTACGTTATATAAATACAAATCGAACGCTTATTTACTGAGAAAACTAATCTCAATTTTGATGAATAACAGTAACTATAAGATTAATTTTATGAAACGAATACAGTCTTAGGTGTTATGTGAGATATATAGTTAGAAAATTATGTTTAAATGTATGAAATTATTTTACTTTTCACGTTTGATTTCTATGCGTTTTTTTAAGCGAAAGCTTGTTTAGGCGGGTCGATGCGGTATTTTTCGGCAGGATAAGCAAAGTGACATGCTAGGCACTCAGACATCTCCTTAGTCAGCACTAAGGAGATGTCTGAGTTCGTCAGACTCACGTGGTGCTTAGCTTAGTAAGATTCGTGTTATTATTGCATCCAATATTCGGCCACTTTGGCATCGATTAGCTTGTCGCCAAGCGGCCAAGCGCCATAAACACTTGCCCTATTAATCCAATGAAGTTGTGAAAGCACATCAAGCGGACATCGTTACTTCAAAAAAAAAGGGCTGAAAGAAACATCATAGAATAATTAACTGTACTATCCGCACAAACCATATGCTAATAAAAAGTAACAGAGATAGATATACATCCACCAAAAACGAATGTAACGAATCTATGTTTGTAAAAATATGATTTTTTTTTTATATATTTTAAGATACACTTTTATTCACTATGAAGATTAGAGTAAGCAAAAATGTAAAGATAAAATGGCCGCTTTATAATGTATGTAGTGGTTTACTAAGAGAAAAAATAAACAATACTTACATCAAGTTATGTTCTAGCAATTACTTCGTTATGAGCAATATCTGATATGAGGAAGTTTTACACATTTCATTAGAAATATATATTTTCTCAACTGTGTGCTTTGTGAATTAAAGCTTTAATTATAATGGTATTTGTAAGAATCACATCTGATAGAGACTCAGTCATTATAAAGTGGCCTAAATAAAAAATCAAAAAATCACTGCAAATTAGCAAACTTTTTTTATCAAACCCATCTTCTAATATATTATTACTGTCATTGTCGAATAAGCAATGATATTACATGTTTCTTGCTATCATTACAATGAACTAACAAGATGGTGGCCGTCTTGTTAGAACTTTCCATATAGTTTTTGTAGCATCTCAGAATTCATACTCCCTAGTACTATTTCCGACCCACTTCACTTGTGCACAATAACCAAACTATACTACGTAAAGCACCACCAACATTACATGATATAGAGTCAAATGAACAAACTAATGGATACAATATAAATACCACTACACGGCATTCCAAGATCTCGCCAAAAGTTAACCAGCTAGGATAATAAAAGAAAAACGGTTGTAGTGTTGCTAATATAATGGTTAAGGTTTCGAATAAAGGAGGTAGGACAGTTAATACAGTTCCAAACACGTACGCCGTTTTCTAGGAAGGCCGCACAACAACATATTGTCGCTAGAAGGATAGATAACTAGTTACCCATCCCGGTTTCTCTCGCTGGACAAACAATTTTTCTTTGTTACGTGTCATTTTAAATCAGAATATTTAAAGATTGTGGTCGGCAAACTGCGGCTATTAAGACACATGTGGCTCTGTTTCTCCTTCATTGTGGTTCTTCCATAAAATGTTAAGAATTGCTTATTAACTTGCATTGTAAGAAACAAATTGTTATTATATACAGAAAATAGGCACATTTTTGAACGCAGCAATAGCACTGATATTCGCTCGCAAAAGACATTGAGCAAAGATCAACTCAAGAGTTTACTTCTAATACTAATTATTTCTATAAAAATGTATTTTTTAAAGGAAAGCATCAGTTTGAAAAAGTATCTTTGAATAAATTTCATTTTTATATTGTTAATATTTGACTATTTTTGATGACGAGTTTGCCGAACACTGTTCAAGATATTCATGTAAATGATATACTTTTAATATGGCATTAATTTAATCTTCAAGGTATCTGGCATGTTTAATTGGATAAGATTTAATAAAATAATAATGAAAACAGATACACAAATAAATAATTTTTAATTTTGAATTTATTCCGGCACGGTAGAGAAATAATTGCGTTACGCGTAAAACGTAAACATATTTGTGTGTATCTATACTAGTATTATAAAGAGGTAAAGTTTGTAAATTTGTGACGTTGTGGGGGGTAATATCTGAATGTACTAAACCGATTTTGAACATTCTTTTATTAATAGAAGGCCACGTTATTTGTAAGTGTCATAGGCTATATATTAAACCGAAAAATGAAAAGACTCTTTTGTGGTAGTCGGATTTGCAAAGTGAGTCAGAGAAAAAACGGTCAAACGAAAACTTTTCTTACGAACGCTGCCTTAACGATGAGTGGTGATATATATACCTAACCTGTTGCATGCAAAATCGCGACCTATCTTAGCTAACCTAGCTAACTATTCATATATGTATGAGTTGTTGAAACGTATATGTGTACCAAGCATACACGCCTCAACATTATCATCGGAAAATTGAGAGTTTTTCAGTTCGATAAGGGATAAAAAAAGTAAACCCTTCCACTTTCATGTGTAAGCGTGTAGGCGTGCACGTGTGTGGGGGTGATCGTGTAGTGTTGTAGCGGTGATGTATATTTGACTGCAAGAAACTCGATCTGGTTTATCTTTTTAATAATATAAAAGTTGCATCTGATTACTATGATATAATTTCCATTAATTTTCCGTTGTTTATTTAAGTTCGTTTATTTTACTATTTAATACAATATATACTGGAAAATCCAATTATTTATGTAACTATAGTCATTTTGCTCGCTTTGGCGAATAGGAAAACCGTCGATGTTATTCAACTGGCTCGCGGTATTTCCCCGCGATTTACTTCGCGCACGACGTGAATTTAACAAGAATTGATTTTTCGTATACAAATTTTAGAACATTTTGGATTTAAAGTCTAAATAATAGGGCCACCAGTTTTCATTTACCGTTCCTTTATGTTATCAATCGACCAATAAAAAAATATTTTTATTCTCAAACAAAAATAGTGTGCGGAATTTCGCTTTCCGGCGACAAATGTATTCGTCCACCCGAAAGCAATTATCGAGGTATTTATAGACACGCCATGAGTAATGTAGACTTTCACTGGCATTGTGTTAGACGCGAGTGCGAGACTATCAGCTGAGCGGAAACGGACGTGACGTCACGGGATGTTACCGTAGGTTCTGTCTCGGAGGCACTAGCCGCGCATCCTTCGACTATACTTGTCGAGATGTGTCTCAATGCTTATAATAGACGATATTATTATTTCTACTACGCTTTATAGATCACAACGAAAGACGAAAATAAATTGGATAGTTTATGCAAAGTAGAAGGTTTAAACTAACGCGTCTTATCTAACATTTTAATTTGCAACTAGCTTATGCTCGTGTCTCTGTTCCCTTTAATGTAAATTAAATCATCCCTCGCAAATGACCATTTTCTTTTGGATGAAAGGTGTCCTATATTCTTGTATATACCCCCTAAAAAGTATACAAAATTTCATGTTCATTGGTTGTGTAGCCAAAATGCACCAAATAATTAAACGTACCTTCGCATTTAACCTGGCAGGCCCGACGGACGTTGTCTCGACCTGATAACTAAAAGAAACCTTGACAAATTATATACCTAAACCTTCCTCATAAATCACTTCATTTATTAGGGTAAAACCGCATGAAAATCCGTTCAATAGTTTATGAGCTTATTACAAACAGACAGACAGACGTGGCAGAGGACTTTGTTCTATAATATGTGGTCATAAACAAACAAGATTTCGGCCTGATAATGATATTAAATGATGAAGTAAGAACAAATTGGCCATTCCCTATTTCGGGCTCACTAAAACCAGTAATATTTTTTTTAGGGAATAACATTCGGTTTTATAACAAAGTCCCAAAGAATATTACAGATTTGCCAGATAGTGAGTTTAAGCAACATGTCAAACGGATTTTAATATCTAAAGGCTATTATAGGGTGGATCGATGTATAAACGATGGTGACGTCTGGTAATGACGCCCATCTCTGTGCATTCCATCGAGAACGAATGTATATATTTTTTATATCTATTTTTGTAAAAATGTGTATAATGAAAACATAAACCAGTTTGAGTTTCGTGCCGGTTCTTCTCGATGGTAGCTTTGACGTTCCTAAGCACCTCTTGAGGGCCTAAATTGAATAAAGTATTTTTGATTTTGGGCATCAACTATATGATAGAATCGCGACTACAATACACAAGGAGTCATACTCACCAAGATGTCACATTTGCGCATCTCACGTTACGGGATCAACAGTAGAAGAAATCAAAACCCACCAAGCAAACCCGGAAAGACGGCGACGTCTGATAATGAATGATCGCAGTATTTTTAAATTACCCATTGCTTACAGTCACTGTGTCGTGGTAATATTAAAAAGAGCATTAATTTGGTATAACACGAGGTGCGGGAGGAATCAAACCCAGGACCGCACGGCGCCGCCCCTCGCAGATTAAAAAACTGTTCAGACTTGAAAGAAGCCGCTCAAAGATTGCCGCGATCTATCCTAATCATTAGAATTTACCAACAATTCCTAATCACATGACAGTCGATCTTAAAACTTAAATTATAAAGTCCAATTTTATCTACAAAAATATGTCTATCGCAAAATCAGTAATAGCGAATATCATTTCGGCGAAATAATTATAAGAAGCCCGTGCGGTTTATATTTTAATATGTTTCAAACAAAAAATATAACAAATATTAGCGTTAAGGTGATTAGAAGGCCACCGGAGTCGTTTTGAAAACAATATCTTGAATTATACACGCCCCTTTCACGGTCCACTAGATAAGGCAATTTAGTACAAGTGTAGGGCTTGCGAGTTCACAAAACCGTTTCCAGATTCGTTTTGCGATAGTTCATTGTTGTTGGTTTTTTTATAATTTGGAATGCAACAGGGATTATACTCGTAAGTATACTTTTTTTCGATCTGACTACACTATTGACCTAGCAAGGTCTTAACAGCTTCACCGGACTACTATGTAAGTATACAGCTTCAAAAAATTGTGCTTTGATATCGTAAAATCTGTCTGACACTAACAGTCTCATGTGAGTTCATGCTCTTCTCTTCCCATTCCCCTCCTCCCCACCTATACCTAAGGCGCGATACAGCGGTTGCGGTTAGATTGTACAATCACTTCAGCATTAGAGTCTCACCTCCACGCTATAAGTATCTACATTTTTTTTACCTCAATCTCACCTGTTTTAAAAGAAGGATAACTCTTAAGCGTAACTGCCGGAAAACCGGTTGCTTGGCGATAGATCTTTGAAATAGCAGCTGGAAAGTTAGCCAGGTGGACTTAGCACAGGACTTTACTACAATGCTATGCTATATAGAAATAATAATATGTGTATATAAGTATGTGTAATCTATACTAATATTATAAAGAGGTAAAGTTTGTGAGTTTGTGATGTTGTGACGTTGTAGGAGGTAATCTGAGGAACTACTGGTCCGATTTGAATAATTGTTTCAGTGTTATATAGATCATTCATCGACAATGGCTATATATCATTACGCTAAGACCAATAGGAGCGGAGCACAGATGAAAAATGTTTCAAAATCGGGATGTTTTTTCCTTTTGAGAACTGCTGCGTGTTAGTGTTAATGTATCTATTCCACGCGAACAAAGTCGCGGGCAGAGGCTATAATTCAAATCAATTTAGATCGTAGTGGTGCCCGCAAAAACTATCACTAAGCCAATATTGTATTCGTCAACGAAGATAATTCTAACTACATCGGTAAAGGTGTCTTAAACTCCTCCTAACAATTATGTATATATTTATACGTAGTTCTTTGTAGTACTACTGAATGTTTAGGTTTAAATAATATAGATACTAGGGTCTGTATAGCCCAATGATGGATAAAATATTTTAAAAAGAAAGTTTAAGAGAAAGTACTATTTTATCATGACACCAGCCAACGACGTGTTGAGATTTTTTTTATGTCATACGAGGCAAACGAACAGGCGGCTCACTTAATTTTAAGTGATCATCGTTGTCCATAGACACTTGCAACACCAGTGGAATCGCAAGTGCGTTGCCAGCCTTTAGAGTAAGGGGGAAAGGAGGAGGGAGGGTCGAAGGAAAGGGAGGTGAGCTACCGGTGCTCTCACTGACCGAACGAAACGCTACAATGCAGGTACTGTTACTTCACGTCGGTTTTCTGTGAGAGGATGGTACTACCCCGGACGAGTCGACTCATTCATGCTGAAACCATTAATAGCTTCAGCGTGGCTCTACCACCTACAAAATTTTTAAATCTTTTAATGTGCGAATTACCTCAAAGAATATGATGTTCGAACGCGTGATTGATATAATATAGGTACCTAGTTATCAGTCAGCCAATACGAATTTAAGTATATATTGAAATAAAATGTAAGGTAAAATATAAAAATATCGCCTATAACTATACGTTGTGGTATGTGCGCGGCGAAGAATGCGCCTCGTGAATCAGTGCGCGCTCGCTTGGTATCGACGATCTAAAACAAACATATCACTGATTGAAAGGGATTCCGCGACGATTACGTGCCAATTTAATTACAATCCTGTCTACTTATCTCGATATTCGATGGGACCCTATTATATCTATATATGTTTGGTAACAGAAGAGGAATTTTAAAATTAAAAATCACACACAGCAATGATTACTTTGATAGCGTGTTCGGACAGCGCGTCACTAGAAGTAGCTTCGAATTCTTTTGATAAAATATCGTGATGAAAACATAGCATGGTGGTAGGACTTTTGTAAGTCCGCCGCCCGCTAACCTCCACCGTCAATTGAAAGTCTATCGCCAAACACCTGCAGGTGTGTTCCGGTAGCTGTACTTGAGAGCCGGTTACTTCTTGGTTTAGCGTGCTTACCATTCTAGACCACATCATCATCCTTTTTTGATATAAGAAGAGGTTCTGGTCAAATGCTAGAAAGAAAATGTGATTTTATTTCGCAATTTTTTCGTTTTTATTTGTTATGTTCCTTAAAAATATTATTATTAATATTATTAAAATTTATTAAAAAAAACAGTTACCTAATAGAAATCGGTCCAGTATTTTTTTTAATAAACTCAGAAGATATAAGCATATAGATAAATAAAATTTGAAAAATCATGTTCAATGTTCCGATAAAACAACAAGATTTATAAATATAGATTTTGATCCCCTTCTAAGTCAGTTTATAATATTTTCGTTAAATGGGTTATTATCCAAACCTAATAGTATTGAAGCACTGTACCTATTTAAGATGTTGAGTCGTAATTAATGGCGCTATATTATTTTATATTAGCTGTAATAATGTGTTTATTTAAGATTTTGAGCCTGTAAATCAATTTAAGGTTACCATGGGCCTAATATAGCCACAAAACCCCCTAAATAAATAAAAAAAAAATGAAATCTAAATAAATATTAAATTTTAGTCTGTGACTATTCAATTATATTACACATAATATCTATATATTATCTGTTTTCGTTAAATCGTACTGAAATAAAGTTTACGCCATTTGTAAATGTGTGGGAACAAACTATTTGTTGGTGTTGGAATCACACAGATTTACTTTCGCATTTATAAAATAGCAACCGCCGTCAACTTCGTCTACGTTCGTACATATATTGACTAAATTAAACAGTATCTTTGTAAATCATAGTTTATCTCTATACTAATATTATAAAGAGGTAAAGTTTGTGAGTTGTGATGTTATGACGTTGTAGGGGGTAATCTCAGGAACTACTGGTCCGATTTGAATAATTCTTTCAGTGTTATGTAGTTCATTTATCGAGAATGGTTATAGGCTATATATCATCACGTTAAGACCAATAGGAGCGAACCACAGAAGAAAAATGTTTTAAAATCGGGATGATATTTCCTTTTGAGAACTGCTGCGTGTTAGTGTTAGTGTATCTATTCCACGCGAACAAAGTCACGGGCAGAGGCTAATATGTTATATTATAGTTCAGAGTGTGCAAAAAAACTAAAGAGTGTACTATTTCTTACGTAAATATTGGGAAGAATACAGCTTGCTATGTAATATCTTTAGATATATGGCCCCAGAAAATCATATGTCCTTTTGTCGTGCTGTAATTATAGGCAGATTTGCCTAACACCTTTTTCAGAACAGTGATTAACAGCTTCCTACACTGACATCGTCATGTTTATAATACATTGGGTTCAGCATAGACCGTTCTGTGTTGATTCACTTATTTACAGTGACGAATGACTGATGATCACGCAAAAGATCACACTTTGATGTTCTCATCAATGATTTTAAATGGACATGAAATTTTAAAATGTTTACTTTTGTCCATTAACGCCAATTAACTGGTGGTAATAATGATTTCATTATTGTCAGTGTATTTATCGATGTCTCTATCAATAAAATAAATATTGAAAAAAAGCCACAGTGTAAACTTCTTTAGACGCGTTGAGCGGTATTTTTGGCGGGAGATAATTTTATAATTTCGCGTTATGGCATGCTACGTAAGCATGACTGGCGTCACACTAGCGACGCGCAGTATTGGGGCCTGTGTACATGTAATATTGATATTTTACAGCTCATCGTACGTTCGATTGATTAATAGGCTTTATAAAAATGTATATAATTTACTCCGAGTGCCAATATATATGAAAATCACACTAATATTAATAATTTCAATAAACAAATTCTGAAATGTAAATATTGTGAACACTATAATTTGATATGAAAATTCAAAAGTTAACAGATTTATTACATTGTTTTCAATTTTCACTCCTGTCGGCAGTCCTTATGACTGCCTCCACTTTTTTTATAACGTTCAATGTAATAAAAAAATCCTATAGTGTAGTAGTTAGTGCAACTTGCTGGGTTTACCTTAAAATCTACGCACAGATATAATCTATATATCGCAATACTCAGTCTCTATTACGAATAAATACAGTTATAACTTGGACATCGCTAAATATTTAAAGTAAGTATTATGAATATTATTTGCATACTAGCTGATTCCCACGACTTCGTTTATTATCTCAATTATTTTGTTACATCTCAAAAGTATTAGGTAGCGTTTTCGACGAAAGCTCACAAGCGGCTTGAGTTTTTCCGAAACTTTCAACATTTAACCTTATATTTCAACCAATTTACAAAACCTCTTAACAGTTCCTATACCTAAACCTTGCTCGTGAATCACTTTATCTATTAATGAAAGCAGCATGAAAATCTGATTAGTACTTTTTGAGTTTATCGCGAACAGACAGACAGACAAACGAGGCGGAGGTCTTTGTTTTATACTATGCAGTCATGTTATCATTTCACAGTTACGAAATTTTACACTCAGTAGATACACCTGGGTTTATATTTAAAATAGCGTTAAGTGTTGATGAAAACGTTTCTTTGATAAGTTTTATAAAAAGGCAAGAAGAAAAGAAATAGATCGTTCTTATAACCAAAAAAAAGTTGGGGTACTTAGATTATGTTATAAAGAGTCGAGCCTGTACTTTTAGACTCATGTTAAGTGCAATCGATGGAAAATAATACCACGGAGCATGAATTCTGAGATGCCACTAAACTCTCTGAATAGTTTTAACAAAGGGGCCATCATCTTGGTAAAACATTGAAATTATCGTAAGAAAATTGTTGTATTATATACGTGTCAGTAGTAATCTAGTAGTTTGTTAGCCAAATAAAATAACAGAAGATACCTAAAACCTTTTAAAAATTACATAGAAATAATTATTACCATCAATATGTTGTGATGTTCTCTGCTGAAGTTCCAACACAATCATCAAAAATTATTCCACAATGAATGAACGCGATTAAGGAAGCGGCTCAACAGCGACCTTGTGTCTACTTGCTTGTACTCAGAGGTCGCTGATTGTTCCCTTTATGGCGCTAAGACCAACGACCGAATCTTGATTAGAATATAATAACAACTACACCAAATACAATCCAACCAATTGCAAGTATAACATAAATTGTCTAAAATTATTTACCAAGAATTAAACAAGACTTATACATCATTGCTAAAACTTCCTACAAGCAAGGCTATACAGAGCTACATAATTTTGTTAGTACTTTCGAGTGTCGTCATTGTTTTTGTATAAGGAAAATCAAATGTTTCTGTACAAAATTGCTTAAAATCATCAATATTATATAGGCAAAGAAGTATATTGTAAATGATTTTTTGTACTTGTTTTTTTTTTATAGCACTGGATGATGTTAAAATTAATGTTTTAATTCTGAGTATAATAACTATCTTCTTTTTGCGTAAACAAAATATCTTTAAACCGAAAATTAGATATTGTGTAGATGGAAGAGTAGAAGAAAAAGAAGAAATTACTGTATGGTTACAAATTAATATTTTAAATAGAGTAATTCATAAACTATTTATTGATTGTTACTCTTTCATAAAAAAACTAATAAGAGTGTTTAGATAAATCTTTACAGTAATACAGTTTATACCTTCAAGTAATAAGTTGTGTCCAAGATTAAAAAAGAAGTAGCATATAATATAAATAAAATAGTAAAAAAAAATGCTAAAAGTCAATCGCAGCGTCACCTACTGAGTCCAATAGTGAATGTAAACTATTCTTGAATCCACATACACAAAAAAATATCATTAAAATCTCTCTAGGTGTTTAGGAGTTCAGTCACATACACATGGACAGAAAATTTATATATATAAATTTATATATATGAAGATTTGTCTAGAGATTACTGGCAATGAAAACCTAATGTTTCGGAGAATTATTCTTATGTTCAAGGTCTTGGAAATTTGTTAGACATTGAATATTAATTATAGATCGTAATGCAGACTTATCAATAACTTACGTGTTTTTTTTCCTACAGTGCGAAGAGTCTATGTCAGCTGGTGACATGTGCGTGTCTGCCGCACGAGCTGGACCCTCAGCGCGATGGCATCCCGGTTGCTTCGTTTGCAGCACGTGCCAGGAGCTGTTAGTCGACCTCGTTTACTTCTGGAAGGAGAGTCGACTATACTGTGGAAGACATCACGCTGAGACTCTCAAGCCTCGGTGCTCAGCTTGCGATGAGGTAATACACTTTTCTTTCCTTTTTATAAAATAAATATTATATATGTCGGGACGACGATAAAATGGCGTCTATGTGAAAGTATGACGTCATCCATAGTGGCTTTATGGTCACAATGTGATAACGATAGCCGGTACATACATGGGGCACTGAATGTAGTTACGACGAATTATCCGTAGACCTGAGCGAGGATGTCCAATATCTAGTCTTGAGCCGCCTTTCAAAGCATTCAGCGAAAGCTGATAGCTAATAATAATCAAGACGCATGAACAGCCGATAACTCCAACCACCGGTGTCTCACAACGGACTATAAATAGTAGCCAGTCGGTAGTGCGGATCAACCGTGGTCAATAGTAGAGACCCGGGCCAATAGTAACTTCCATGAAATATACATAAAAATGTAGTTTGTCAAGTCTAATCACCAAAACAGCTTAGGTAACTCAAAAACGAGTGTGTTTAAAACCACACAACAGAAGTAAAACCTCTTTAGCTCTATCTTTATGTATGTATACACGTGTATATACGTATATACATATAATAATTTCCCAAAAATATTGAAACTTATTATGGCTTTTACTAACTATGGTTATTTTATTAACTTATATCTCCTTCTCAACTTCCGTTCGCCTCGCCCGATCACACTTTTGTAACGCTCTCGTGAAGCATTCACCAGCGTACTCCCCAAGCTAAGCGTGCGTAAAGACTTCAACAAAGTACTTTACAATCGTTTATCTATAATCAGTAATCGTTCTCTCGATCAGCCCTCTAAGCCGGCACATGGCACGCACTACGCCCCGGGACAGACCCTCACCATCCATCCCGCGATCCTATCTCCTTCCGGCTGTTTCAGGATATTGGCGAAAGAACGCCAATTACACCGTCCGTCGAGCGCGGAGTGCGTGCGCGCAACAATTTCGTTCGATGAATTTGTTAATATTAATGCGCTATAACTGACTGATGCAAACGTTGCGATGTCCGTTTGTCCGGTGTGAATACCTCGTTTGATATCCGCTTTGAATAATTCTCTTTTTTACCTCAATCAAAGTAAATAAATATGCAGTTCGCTTTCACGTATTAAATAGGGTATACTTAAATAAGTTGTATATATCATTAAAAAAGTAATATTATAAAATATGAAGATGACAGAATAGAATGATAAATATGAGAAAATTTGTGAGGCCGGATGTATGTTTCTTTCACGTAACAACTTCATGAACAGATCTTCATGAAAATGTAAAATAACATAGCTTGTACATCAAAATATCACATAGGCTAGAAATATTATTTAAATTCGTCAAAATACAACGATAAATATCAAGGAAATCGGAATAGATCCTGTCATCCGAGGGCATTCTCAACGTGCGCTTCAAAAACCATTTTATAAAAATACAGACGCAGAAGAAGTCACAAGTAGCCGCTAGTTGTAAATAAAAAAACGATATTTTAGACCCTGTGAAGGCGCTTATGGATATTAGAACTACCACCCGTTCGGAAAATAACCCAGTTATCGAAAAGAACCGGCAAGAAACTCGATCTAGTTTATCTTTTGATTATATATACTTTACAAACGTAAATAGTTATATTCGATTTTAGTGGATGCAAAGAGAGCGGCGTCATTTCCATATGTTACATCGTTCACATATTGATCCACCCTATAATAATAGCCTTTAGATATTATAATCCGCTTGACACAGTGCTTGAACCTACTATCCGACAATTCGGTAATGTGCTTTAGGATTTTGTTATAAAACTTAATAAAAAACGTAACTTAACCAGTTATTTTATAATGTCAAATATATGGAAGGCACATAAATAAAATTGAAATGTATGTTCTTTGTCCAGACAAATCTATGAAACTACTGAATTAATTCTGAGGAGACATTTACTTACAGATAGAAAACTTTTCAGAGTATACAAACATATTTTAGTCTTTCTTATATAAGGGATTCACTGATTTGCTATTTGTTTTTTTTAAAGATATATTAAGTAATCAAGTCACAATAATAACTTAACATGTACAGTTCAACGACCCCCGACATTAATTCGTCAATAAATCAACCCTGAAAGCGAAGGGTCCAAGCCGGAAACACTGCGTTTTCGCCGACTGAGACGAATTACCCTCGAGCGGCCGCGATAAGGGCTTTTAGCTCGAGGGCCGATTGATGTAGAGGGCTGCCTAGTGGCCACTATTCACAAATATTTCTTAAGTAACTTACAATTACTTTTTATATTAACATCAAGTTATTGCTCGAAAAACAGGGTGTATCGCAAATACACACGGTAGAAGTGAAACTACAATAATTACAGGGAAAAAATACAAAAAAAAGTCATCATCACGCAGTGTTCCCAAGCGGTCACCCATACAAGTACAGACCGCTCTCAACGTCGCTTGACTTCGGTAATCGGACGGGTGTCTTCAAATTCTATTCGACACAGTGTTTAACCCCACTATATTTCGTCAGGCAAAAAAGTTGCGTATCATAATTACAAAGCCCTCCGATAAGAAATTTCACATAAAAATATTATTAGATTTTCACATCACTTTTATCCAAAACATAGTTCTATTTAATATAAGTTAACATACAAATAATTGATCGATTTTTTTTT
>JACEII010000076.1:1373439-1456885 GCA_014332785.1 Antheraea mylitta | reverse complement strand
CGCTTTCCGATATCGCTTATTTTATTAATCACATGAAATCAAAAATCGTTATAAATTTAGTGCAGATCACACAGTCAGCAAGACTTAAGATATTAAACTTTTTATTAATTGCGTTAATTTAAATTTAAATTCAGATATTTGAAATAGAATAGAACCAACATTACTTGCTTATAATTTAGTTTTCTAAGAAGTTTTAAAATCGGTTAAGTATTTTTAAGTGTATCCGTAACAAACAAAAATAACATCTTCTTTTTCATAATATCGTATAAGCGGGTATAGGGTTATTTGGAGATATATAAATATTATATCTATCTCGCATACTCTTCAATCGCATTAGTGCGAGGAGCATCGCCATGTATTGCCAATATTACGACTATTAAAACCAGCGGGCCCGGAAGACGTTGCTCCGCGCTTATATTAAAAAACCTTGACAAATTATATACTTAAACCTTCCCGTGAATTACTCTATCTACTGGTAAAAACTGCATGAAAATTCGATTAGTAGTTTTTGAGTTTATCGCGAACAGACACAGATACGTGGCAAGGGACGATTGATATTGCGGATTCATATATCTTTTGTCACAAACATTCTTATATAGAACATTTTAATTACGGTATTTTTTTCATTCAAGTATTAATTGCATGACGGATGGACGGACGGAAGCATATTTTATCTTAAATCGACATGCAAAGCTATTTGCCACCGGACGATAATAACAATATTGGTGTGAAAGTTGCACATATGAGTTACCGTGATTGTTTTGTAGTGTTATAATAATCAGGTTCAACGAACTTTACTGAGTTAAATTTTAACAATTCAAAGACACTGATTAGCGAGAAACGATTACGAAATCTCTATTAAAACCTCTTTATATTCAAAAACACTAAAACATATATGTAGGTGGTAAAGCCACGCTGATGCTATAACTGCTTTCAGCATGTATGGGTAGGCTCGTCCGGGGTACTACCACTCGACCCACAGAAAACCGATGTGAAGTAACAATGCTTGCATTGTTGCGTTTCGTTCGGTCAGTGAGAGCGCCGGAGGCCCACCTTCCATCCCCATTCCTCCCTCCGCCCTTCCCCATTCCCTCAAACACAGGTTGGCAACGCACTTGCAACTCCTCTGGTGTTGTTAGTGTCTATGGACGGCAATTATCACCTAAAACCAGGTGAACTACATGTTCGAATAAAAGGAAACATGTCTCTATCTATTCCACACCTATTAGTGGACGCAACATGCTTGCTTCTTCGCATCATCTATGAATTGTCATTGTCAATAGGACCCGATAAATTACGTATTGGTTCACGAGCACCACGTCGTCGGCGCCTACCCACATTAATTGCGTCATCCGATTGCCGTGTCGGCGTCTACAACTACCCGCACTAGGTGCGTCACCCAGTCACGCCTCTTTCCCTACTACTCGACTTCATTATAAAAGGTGCTTAGTGACCGTCGTTAAGTCCCCTGTAGTCCGGTGAAGCTGTTAAGACCTTGCTAGGTCAATAGCGTAGTCACTTCGTGAAAAAAAAAGCCGTTAAGTCGGTCTTGGCTCTGGCGACACGCGGTACATAACATACGTACATTGCGAGTCGTTTAACCTAGACTCTGGATAATTAATTTGTGCAAACGAATTAGTTATTTTATATTGAGATATCACGATATTACTATAATGGGGTGATAGTCTGAATTAATAGTAATTAATTATTATTTTATGGGTTAATTATTTCGATATTATTATAGTGGATGGATTAGTGAGTTAAATATTTGTTGGTTGTTTTGTAAAAATATGTAACGTGAAAAGATAAACCAGATCGAGTTTCTTGCCGGTTCTTCTCGATGACTGGATTGTTTCCGAACCGGTGGTAGTTAACTTTTATAAATTGAAATATATTTGATTTTGGATAAGTTAATTATGACATTGTTATTATAGTGGGTGATTTAATGGGTTAATTATGACGATAATATTATAGTGGGTGGTTCAGTGACCATATTATTATATTTTTCTGCCAGCCTACGCCGAAATAGACAATGATAAACCTATAGTAATGACTCAAAATCAAAATCGAAGATAGTTTGTTTCATTTAGGTCCTACGAAGGCGCTTATAACAAAAACCCGCCCGACATGACGCTTAAACTTATAGTCCGGCAAATCGATAATATGTTTCGCGACTTTGATGTAAAACCTACAATTTTTTCCTAACGAAAACTGGTTTTATTATGTCTGAAACATGGGACATGGGTTTATCATAGTTTCTAATAGTGAAATCATGCAGATCTTTTACGAAGTTTAGCTTTTCGAAGTTTTTGCGGACATGCACTAAATAATCAAGAATGTATTCGCCTTAATATGCTGCTTTAAGGTTTGTCTATTAAGTGATTTTCCCCACATACACTATAGGTAGTCTTTTTCCTCTCTGAATCAATTATAGAATTCGTAACTAATGCTTAAATAACAAAATTCCGACTACAATTACACCGTAATCAAACATCGCTTTGATAAAACGGTATTGTTATGAAAACCAAGTATCGAAGCAAACACGTGCTTCGACATAACAGCGACGAATACGTAACACCTGTGACACGTGATCACGACTACTGCGATAAGGGTTGTCACGTCCGAACTCTGTTTCGAATGACGTAAATACGAATTAAGCTTTAATAATTGGAAACCCAGCGAAAATTTTCTTTTAATAACGCGTGGAATTAAGATACATATTCAAACATTTATTAGATGACTTTTTTTTAATGTAATATAGGGGGCAAACGAACATGCGGGTCACCTGTTGTTAAGCGATCACCGCCGTCCATAGACACTAGCAACCCTAGAGGAGTCGCAAGTACGTTGCCAACCTGTGTTTGTGGGAATAGAGAGAAAGGGAGAGGGGAAGGGAGAGAAGAGGGGAGGGGAGATGGGTCTCCGGCGCTCTCGCTGACCAAACGAAACGCAACAATGCAAGCACTGTTACAAACAATTATATATATGATTGACAATTCTGTCAATATTCTTTAAAGATATCCCTGCACTATTTTTTTTACTTAATAATTAATAGGGAAAATTTTTAACCAAAATTTTTCGTTTTTCCATACGACTTTTGAATCATTTTCCTTCATACATTTTGTCCTGACAGTTACAAACTAAAATTTAAAGAAATAATTTTTAAATAATGCGCTTCGACACATTTGACAATCTACTTTTGTTTATATGGATTAAATAATACTTAGATCTTGTTTTCAATATGTGTATTTATATTAAGGGTTAAAGGGGAAATATGTTTGTAAAGGGAAAGCTTTAACAGGACAGACAATTTATAATTTTGAAAGCATTTTATGGTAGAGTTAATACGTCAGAATGAATGATTTTCAATAGAAATGTTGTATGCCTAAAATATGCCTAATAATAATAATAACCAACGTGGTCAAATCACGGACTTTACAGTTGTTTAATATTGAAGAAAAAATACAACAACAACAACAAATAAAAAACTTGAGAGGTGTCAAGAGACACCCGGATGGAACGAAGTTCCTTTCGATTAATTAGTGAAGGAATTGTAATAAAATTTTATTTTTTTAAGTTATAATAATATTTTTTTTATTATTAACAAATATAATGTTATATAAACTTAATCAGTAGGCTCAATTTTCGTAATAATTGGCTTGTGGTAACTGAAGTAGGAAACATATGTTTGGGATTCTATTTTATTTAAATTATTATTTATTATTTACAAAAAACCTGTATACACTCAACAAAAATAATCGTCGCGACACCACACTGTTCAATGCGAAATAGAAATGAAAATATCTGGCTTGCTTTCTATAATAGAGAGAGAGAGAGACAGAGAAACATGCGACGCCGCACAGCTTACAATAGCTTACTATAGCAAAATGTGTCGTTACAACTTTTCGTAAGAATTTTTTCCGTCTAGCCCCCGTTCACAACGCGCGATAAGGAACTTCGTTCCAAAAATGTAACGCAACGCGTTCTAGACTTGTTTTTGATATTCATATTATGAAATTAGTATTTTGTGGCTAAAAAGTACAGAAAATAAAATTGTAAAAAAATGTAGCATTTAATATTTTTTTGCAATCAGTCTTCTAGATTCCACCATTATTGCGATAATTTCAATGTAATAAAAAAATGGTGGCCTTCTTATAGAACTTTCTACGGAGTTTTTGAGGCATGTCAAAATTCATGCTCCGTGGTATTATTTAAACCACTTCAATTCCATCCACTCCACTTGTGCACAATAATCGAACTATATTACGTGATATACCAACAATATTACAAAATATAGAGTCAACTAATACAGGATTATGAATAAAATATAAAGTCCACTACGTAACAGTCTTACGATCCCGACAAAATTTTCAGTAAGACAATTCACATAGCTATATTGTAAATAGAATTATAAGTAGAACAAGTAAGCTTTATACGAAGAAAATTGCGAATAACTACAAAATACACGAGTATTACAAATAAAACTCTGACTTGCCTCTGCCCGCGACTTCGCGTGGAATAGATACACTAACACGCAGCAGTTCTGACAAAAAAAACTTATCATTTTTTAAACTTTTTTCATCTGTGCTCCGCTCCTATTGGTCTTACTGTGATGATATATAGCCTATAACCATTCTCGCTGATTGAGCTATATAACACTGAAAGAATTATTCAAATCGGACCAGTAGTTCCTGAGATTACCCCCTACAACGTCACAAACTCACAAATTCACAAACTCACAAACTACCTCTTTATAATATTAGTATAGATATAGATAGTACGCACAATCCGTATAATTACGAGTGAACCCTATACTATTTGTAACTAAAACGCAAACAATGAATAGGAAGTAACAAATATTATTAAACTTAAATATGAAACAAATAAAATGAGAAAAAATCAAATATTTATTGCTGTAATACTTGATAACCATCGACAGCATTTGACCTACGCTTGTAACTTTATAAATGATTATACTAAACCTCTATCTTTGCGAAACTCAACAGTTTTTCCAACTTTTTTAAGCATATCCTTTTATCTTGGCTTATTTTGTACTATTACTCGAGGTACTAATGAGGTTTTATCATCAATGCAGTACTTTATAATGTTCAAACAATCGGACAGACAGACATTTCTAAAAAGGATTCAAATGTATGTAATACTTATTCCAAGACACCTGTAACTTTTATTTCACAAAAATGTAATAAATACAGACTCGTTAAATTTACATTGTTATTATATGTGTAGAAGACTAGCCTCTGCCCGCGACTTCGTTCGCGTGACATAGTTACTTTGAGCTGACTCTACCACACAGCGGACACCCGAAGACAAAATAACCGCAGCAAGACCGGTGCACCGCTCTTATTGGTCTTAGCGTGATCTTATATAGCCTATACCCATCCTCGATAAATGAGCTATATAACACTGAAAGATTTTTTTTAAATCGAACCACTAGTTCTTGAGATTACCTCCTACAACGTCTCAAACTCACAAACTTTACCTCTTCATAATGTTATAGCTTAAAGTTGCAATAAACATTCAACAAAATTCGTTAGTTAGTTTTTACATGAAAGTATAACAAACTTCCATTCATCTTGACAACATTTCTTATCGTTCTACACTCCCCTAACTTATTCAAAATTGCTCTAAAAGTTTGTATTCTTTAGTCACCCGGAGTGGCTGACAACCCTAGTTGTGAATGAAGCCTTATAAAATCGGTCTTCGATTCCCTGATTATATAAGAACTTATGCTGATCAAGAATGCGAGTTATATAATTAACATTCTATAGATTAACAAGTTCAATAGGCGAAGAACAGCAATGACGAATGTTTCAAAATCAGTATTTTTTCCTTTGATAGTTTCCGCTAAGTAAGTTTCCCAAAGGAACTATTTCACACGGACGAAGTCGCGGGTATTGTATATATTAGTATATCCGTTTATTTTTGTAAACCAGTAAGACTCTCAACAGCGCTAGGTTGCCTCTAATCACTGATATTGTATTAAAAATACTATGCCTACATTAGGATTACATCGTTAATAATTAGAATCGTAAACTAAATAATGTTTTTAGTGTACCGACATACCGAGAAAAAAAAATCATTAAAAACAATCGAAAAGAATTAATTCCCCCGGGCAATTATATAAAAGAACCTGTTAAGATTTTAATTAATTATCCGTAGAAACGAGGTTTCATTAGAGTTTTATTACACGGTGGCACGTTTGACTCGGTCCGTGCTGACGACCCCAAGAAAGCTGGCTTGAACAACAATGCTCTATGGGAATATCTCTCACAGAGCGTTGCGCCGCGCCGCCGCCTCACTCGCGCTCATTACTTCCCTCGCTTTATTAATTTCGAAAACGGTATATACAATTCTAAATTACCTTACATATTCATTAATATATATTCTTCCATTTGAAAATCGAAAGATCCGTCATGGTAACACGCTTCAACTGCGTTCCAAACGTTCGAATAGCGAATGTCACAACGACACCTACCTTTCGACACACTTTTTAATGCTCATTTTTTTGGCATTCCAAATTATTGAACAAAAAAATTGATACAAATTAACTGAACAGAAAGATTATCTATACTAATATTATAAAGAGGTAAAGTTTGTGACGTTGTGATGTTGTGACGTTGTAGGGGGTAATCTCAGAAACTACTGGTCCGATTTGAAAATTCTTTCATCGGTATATAGCTCATTCATCAAGCGTGGTTATAGGTTATATATCATCATACTAAGGCTAAAAAGAGCGGAGCATAAATGAATAATGTTTCAAAATCGTTTTTTTTCCTTTTGAGAGCTTCTGCTGCGTGTTAACGTTAGCTCAGAGTAACTATTACTACGCGGATGAAGTCGCGGGCAAGGGCTAGTAATCTATATATACAATTTGTCGTTGGTATTTACATCTAACACTGACAACAATAAGATAATTATCCTACATTTTATTTAAACTCACCATTAGCTAACATAACACATTATGTTACATAGGTATTATTATAAAGTGTTAGGTTTCATATGAAAGTCTTAAAGCATTCTACCGATATACCGGATAGTGAGTTCAAGCATCATACTCTGTCATGTAGTGTATATTATATTTCATTCATAATCTTGTGTTATATGACTTTATATTTTTTTTTTCTCGAACTGACTACGCTATTGGCCTTTATTTTTTGTCCTTTACAGCTTCACCGGACTACTAAGGCGAGCGCTTGAGGCACTCAGCCGATTTTATATTGGCAACCAGGTCAAGGGTCCACGGCACACCTCGGCTTGGCTGTTGCCCGTTGCATGCAAAATCGCGACCTAACTTAGCAAACCTAGCTAACTATTCATATATGTTTGAGTTGTTGAAACGTATATGTGTACCAAGCATATCCGCCTCAACAACTCCTCCATATATTTTTATCGAAAAATTGAGAGTTTTTCAGTTCGATAAGGGAAAAAAATTTAACAAAAATAACCCCTCCACCAAAATGTATAACGTGTAGGCGTGCACGTTTGTGGGGGTTAACGTGTAGTGTTGTAACAGTGATGTATGGGTGTGTCACCGTATCGCGCAAGCAACGCACTCAAAGGCTCCCTACCGAGGGATCGAACCTAGGCTTGAGCCGCTGCCGTGGGAGGCCTAATCGGGTGTGCGGGAGCGAAGTTAACCCCCAGACCGCGGCGGCGCGATCTGTGGTTACGCGGGCGTGGTCGTGAACATGCTCTGTTACGAGGGACAGGCTGGTACTGATCGTTCGCTGACGTTATATCGTCGGGAGGATCGGTGAAAATGTGTCGTGGACGTCTTCTATACTGCCCAGCGTTGGGTACGGGTTCGTAAGTAGCGGCGGATACCACTAACGGACTAGGATGAATCGCGGCTCGCTCGAGATAACTACTAGAAAGTGATTTAATATACGCCCAGATGGACGGCATCTCCAGATCCCTGTGGAGATCCGCCTTCCGGACGAACCAAGGAGCACCGGTGATTTTACGCAGAACCCGGGTCTGCAAAACCTGAAGCTTATCGAGATTATTCGCGTGGGCGAAGACCGGACAACTATAAGTCATAATCGAACGAATACAGACTTTAAATATTGTAAGCTTATGTCTGAGGGACAGTTTGCTCTTCTGACAAAGAAAATAATGGAGGCGACCCCAGACCATAGCGGCTTTGTCTCGCACTCTCTTAATATTTATATTACTTGTCCTCGGTGGTCCAACGTATCTCGGTTTTGTATAGCCTTATGGGCTTTAACTTATTATCGCGAGTTCTAGGATCGAAGAGTATCGCTGCACTCTTATCGGGGTTAATACCTATACGCCATCGAAGAAACCAATCACCGAGTGTGCTAACGGTTTCTTCGATGAGATCCTTGAGAACACTCGGCCGCCAGCCAGAGGCGTAGATGACTGTATCATGAGTATAACAACCTACCTCAACTCCCGGGAGCTTAGGTAGATCGCTGATGAAAAGGTTGAAGAGGGTGGGCGCGAGTATTGAGCCTTGTGGCACACCTGAGCGTATCGGACGGGGGTTATATTTTGTGATATGCTACCAGCATTTTATGCAACAATTCGATTATTGTGCATAAGTAAAGAGGATAGAAAATGAGCATAAATTCTGAGAAGCTACAAAATCTCCCTACAGAGTACTGACAAAGAGGTTACCATTTTGTTATAACATTGAAATGATGATAACACTTGTGATACAATAACCTACTTGAAAATTGCAGTAATAAGCTAGAAGTCTGGTTGCCAAACATATAAGATGAAGGGAGCTACAACTAGTATTGTCTAAAGTTCAATGTAATTCAATTTATTCAAAATTCTATGTAAAATATTTGTGAAATGATTACAATAACGATACTAAATTGCCCACAACAGGCTGGAACGTTCACAGTATTATCTGGTCTGTCAAGTCTTAAGACGTGTATCGCGTGGGACAGTACTACGCTCTTGTACTATCACAGGTCACCAAGCTCCCACTGAGATTCAATGCGGACGCCACGAGACCAGCTAGCTATCTGTCTCCTAATCAGCCCACTGAGAAACCCCAACGGTTTTATTGTAGACTAGCTGTGCCCGCGGCTTCGTCCGCGTGGAATCTAATATACAAAACAGTGATTAATAAAATCATCTGAATGTATTCAATCCATTTACTTGGCTACATTTCTCTCGTACTTAAGTCGCGTCGTCATTAAAATTATAATAACTTTTGATAGAGTGAATCGATTTGAATGAAACCAACACAAAATGTTATTCAATTCATGTTATTCATGCTTTATGAATTTTTAAAGGTGAATACAGTACTTTAGTAGTGATGCATGTCCAAACAAACAGACATTTGTAAAAATAATTTAAATATATTTTATGACTTATTCTTACATTAACTTTACATTCTTATTATACGAATAGATGTATAGCTTTAAATAATGAATGTATGGTGTCATACTTAAATATTTTCGTTCAATATATACCTGATTTAGTCATTACTAGCTCACGCGTTCGATTATGTTAAAGTAGATTTTGAAAATAAAGCCTATTTACTCTGTGATAAATCTAGGTTTCTATAGATGAATTATTAATTTGAGTGTATCAATCTTTTCTCTTTATAATCTTAATATAAATATAGAAAACTGATTGTGGTTCATATAAGGAGTATAGTAGAATGCGATAATATTATTTTTGAAAAGTTTGTGTAATTGAAAATGCTAATATCCAAGAATATTAGATGAATCGTCATATGATTGCACAAGTACCATAAAAGCTTTATTGCGTTAATATCGATATTTCAATAAATTAATATAATTTGCTTGACAGTTGAAAGGTTAAAACAAACATAGATTTTAATTATTTACTCTACATACTCAGATAACTGACATATACCAGCGATTTTATATAAATTAATTTCTCTTTTTTTTTTAACATTATTATAATATACCTCGTACAATCATGTTAACGATTTAAAATTACTTCTGTTGAATTTTATCAATACTGGTTATTAGTTAGCCCTATATAGGTATAATAATATGTAGTCTATGAAGTTTTCATAGAGTATTAACTCTAAAAAAGGCCAAATTGCCAGTGCAAGTCTTGTCCAAAATAGTTCAATTGTTCCGGACAAACAATAAGCATTTCGTTTAATTTATGATTTTTTCTAGTTATAAAAGTTTATAATCTTTACTTATTTATTATGTGTATTAACAGATAATTCTGGCCGACGAGTGTACCGAAGCGGAGGGTCGAGCGTGGCACATGAAACACTTCGCGTGCGCAGAGTGCTCGCGCCAGCTCGGCGGTCAGCGGTACATCATGAGAGAAGCGCGGCCGTATTGCTTGCCTTGCTTCGACAACTGCTTCGCGGAGTACTGCGACGCGTGCGGTGAGCCCGTCGGCGTCGACCAGGGCCAGATGTCCCACGAGGGGCAGCATTGGCACGCCACGGAACGATGCTTCGCCTGCCATACTTGTCGTGCCAGCCTACTAGGACGACCGTTCCTCCCACGAAAAGGTGCCATCTTCTGCTCCATAGCGTGCTCTAAAGGTGAACCGCCTACGCCATCAGATTCATCAGGGCCAGGACTGAGGCCACCACGAGTTCCTCGTCCTAGACGCATACCATCACCAAAATCACCTCCAAGGAGTCCACAAAGGGAACCTTCACCTAATATAGACGCTGATTCAGAGCCGAGTGGTTCGTTAGCACCAGAATCACCGCCACCACATCCACCGCCGCCGCCGCACGCTTGCCTTAGTCTAGATAGAGCTTTAGCAGATTTAAGAATAGAGCAATCAATGGTAGAGCGCCAAATACAACCATCGCCAATCTCTGACGAACCGAAGGATGGTACGCCCGAAGATTGGAAACCTCCACATCCAGTCGAAGCGCAAGCTGTGATCACGCCAGGTCATTCTTCATCAATGCCTGAATTAACTTTGGTGGATGGGAAGAGACCTCCGAGGAAAGCCAGAGGAGGTAGAACTGTGAGGTTTTGTGGGGATGATAATGAAGCTTTCGAACCTGACGAACCGATCAGGAGGGAAAAGGTACGGGATGAGGACGCAAGTAGCTACTGCAGTACGTGTTCCTCGTCATCTTCCTCTGCGGAATCGTATTCGCTACCCACGAGGAGGGCGTACGGCGGTGTCAGGATATCCTACGTACCGAACGATGCAGTGGCCTGTGCGAAACGTGAACGTCAGAGAAAAAATGCTCAGCAGGATAAGAACTGCATCATCTCGTGATCCTGGCTGTTTATGATGCCTCCAAATCCCTCCTAACGACACCAACCTCCGATGAAAAGACTGACTTCTTGTAAGATTCTCTAAGCCCGAAACGCCATATACTAAGTTAGGATCTCGTGGAAAATGTCTTCCTTGAAAACTTTTACAAACATTTTTCAGTTATAACACCATATATAGTCTCATAGAATAATTAAGTTCGTGTGCGACAGACTCGTTTATCGGTAATCCTGAATATTATTTTTACAAATAATTTATCACAAAAACGGTTTATTTCCATGTTAGGGAATGACATGACAAATTTTTGTTTATAGACCTTTATTTGTGACAAATTATGCGCACAAATTTGAAAGAAATACGTTTTTTAGTGGTATTTAAACAGGGCTTCATAAAAACGGTACGTCGAGACATAAGTTTTTAACGTCAGCTTTAAATTATTCGGGATAAATATATTATAATATAATAATAACCGTGTAATATACTCATATGTATGCTTTCTTTAGACAATAAGTAATGTTCATGAAATGATTTCATTAATTACATATCCCATTTTGCCACTTAGTTAAGTAAACATTAAGGGGACAAATGTAATAAAGAAATAGTACAAATTAATATTGTATGTCGTACTATATTATATAATTTATGAACTTTGTGTGTAAATAATATTAGAATATGTATATTATTTAGATAGTTGTTTTCGTATTGAAATTGTTTCAAATTCCACTTTGTGAAAATAATTATGATATCTACGTCTAAAAGTTCATTGTTTTATAAAATGTCAATGTAATATTATGTCCAGTTAGTTAGTTAATCATTCAACGATGCCGATTGTTTTTGTCATTACAAGATAAGATAAATTCGTATTTATCTTAGCTCGTGCTAATGAGTAATGAAAGTTAGCAAAAGTGCATACGAACTATTGAAAATTTCAAAATGTCTGCAACCAGTTTTTCGGATAAATATGAGATATAAATGATAAGATGTCAAGCGATGATGGCTCAGAATGAAACCAAACCAAACCATATTAGAATACATCATCATTTTTACCAGATGAGATTGTCATAAAATGTATGGGTAATCCGGTGAAGCTGTTAAGACCTTGCTAGGTCAATAGCGTAGTCAGTTCGAGAAAAAAAAAATGTATGGAGTATAAAAAATAATTGTCTCTAACCGTTATTACGTATAATGCAAAAGTAATCGCCGTTGGGATTATTTTAAATCAAATCCAAAGTTCTGTGTTCTAATGTTAACACAATACAGACAAAAACAAAATCAGTCATTGTGAAATATACAATAATTTCCTCACTGTCACGTCAGCCTACAAGCTTCTCAGTGACTGATTATACACTGGTCTTGACACGGACGAAACAGAGTCACTATGACAGATTTATCGTCATGTGTATACATCTGCTGATCCCCGACACGCCAAAGCAGTCCAACTAATATATACAGTAGTAATACCATGAATTAGTCACTATGTTTAGATTACACCCAACTATAGTAATGACAAGTTTCAACAATTTGGCTCAAAAATAAGGTGAAGTAATTCCATTAAATATATTTATCCAACAGCGATTCCTTAAAAAATATAATAAAAAATCAAATTCCAATAAAAATCAAACATAATTCGGAACACATTTAGGACACGGTATAACATCTGTTGATCAGAGAAATTCACAAACATAAAAATTCCTTTATTTTTCTTAATTGAATGGAAACAACACAGTTATGCTTTTAAAACTGTACGTTCACATTACAAAAAAAAATACATCGTTTGTTTTAAATTAATGTGTATTGTTTTTCCTGTAAAAACGTAGTAAAAAACACTTAATGGACTTGTATCATGAAAATAAAGTAATAATTGTAAGTAACGGATTTTGTTTTTTTTTTTAATAAGTTATAATATGTAATGAATATAAAATGTTTTGGAATGAATTTCTGACTTTTATTTATTAAATAACTAAGCCCGCGACTTCGTCCACGTGAAACATTATTTAAACAACCGCGCTTAATACAGTCGTATGAATGAATTAAATCCATTTACTTATCTACTTTTCTCTCGTACTTAAGTCGCGTCGTCATTAAAAGTACAGTAACTTTTGACAGACCGAACCGATTTTAATGAAACCAAAACTAAATATTACTACATTTTCTTGAAAAGATTTTACCATGAACACAGCACTTTAGCGGTGATGCTTCTTCAAACTAACAGACAGGCAGACAGACAGACAGACCTTTCTAAAAATTATTGAAATATATTTTATTACTTGTTTCTAAACACCGGCAACATTTTTTTTATAAAAAATCTAAAATGTATAGATGTGTTAGATTTACATTTTTATTATATGCACAGAAAATATATACAATTAAATATACCTAATATAAGTATAATTTGTTAAGGTATTTTTTTAAATATCAGGGTAAGACAACGTCAGCCGGCATGCTAGTACTAAATAAAATGCCCTGGTTATAATAATAATCTTAAACAAAAATTAACAAAACAAAATAAAAATCATACCGTAAAAAAATGCATTATTAATAGGGTTGTTCTTGTATAATTATTTTTCCTATTTCTTTTACAGATGTCATACTACAATTTAATATAGATTACTATCTGTGCCCATGACTTCGTCCGCATAGAACTCAATGCAAAAAACTGTTTTTCGTTCACTGTTTCTTAAATACTATTTATAAACTATATGGATATTCTGTTTCTGTAAAATTGCATTTACCTACCCACTCTTCTCTCGTACTTAACTCGAGCCCTCATTGAAATTACAATAACTTTTGATAGAGTGAACCAATTTTGATGAAACAAAAATTAATGTTACTAAATTTTCCTGAAAAGATTTTACCATAAACACGGCACTTTAGCGGTGACATGTGTTCAAAGAAACAGACAGACAGACATTTCTAAAAATGATTGACATCTAAAAATACCTATGTTACATTTACACTCTTGAAAACAATACCTCTTATGTTAAAATGCAACAAGCTATTTAGGTTACAGTATATGCAAAATAAATAGGTGTATAATGGAAAAGTAACAACCCTCATTCTGCGCTATCGGGTAAAAAGGACCTATTATTTTCGCGTATGTGAATATTTTTATCCGAAACCTTTTCCATTTTTCAAATCACTACATTGGGTCAGATATAATATCAATAAATAGTAACCAGGTAATACGAACCGTTGCGATTCATTGTTTCTCACACACTAATGCGTTTAATCGACTTAATTGTGTTCATTTCTCACAAGCTCATACTGAGACACTTTCACTGATGAATACACGGCATTGAAACAAACAAATGGGATTTACTTGATGATATTTAGCTACAATATGTTAAATCAATTAGACTTATCCGATGAAAACAATAAAGGAGTATGTGATTTAAACTTTATAGTAGCGAGATGACCGTTACGAAATGGTCAATAATATTGTAACTGATGCTATTGTAGCTTATGCTTTTTTTTTCGAACTGGCTACGCTATTCTCCTTGCACGGCCGTTACAGCTTCACCGGACTACTAAGGCGTTATATAGTGCTTGGCCAACTAACGATCATCATAGGATTCCTATTCGTGGCGCCGTGCGGGTCTGACGCGTGCGTAGTGCTCTTTCAATGTGAATTTTTATTCGTGTTTTCGTTCGTTAATTCGATTAAGTTTACGCGGCGTGTTTACGCGTTCGTGTATTCACATTGAAAGTTCGGTATTTCGTACGTTTTGGCGCGTTTTTGCGATCTTCTTTCCCTTCTTGGGGCTTGATTGCAGGCGTTCTTTTCAGAACGTAGCAAACTGCACTTTTCGGTGCAATCCTAACCGCACTTTTTAGTGCGTTCTGCGAGTTCTCTGTGTGCTGTGAGTCGCCGGTTCGCGTTCCAGGAGTTCGGCGCTTCGTGCTTCGATCTGTGGTTCGAGCTCCGTGTCGTCGCGCAGTCGAAGAAAGAAGTGTTAGGGCCTCCCCCTAGGCACTGTAGGTCCCCTGTGAGGCATTGCACTTCGCCCACAGTTTCCTTTTGGTCCGGACTCCGGAGTCCGTTATTCAAAAGACGCGCCCCCCTGCCCCTCTGGCAGGGAGGTTTTTCATGTCTTCCCCCGCCCCGCACCCCTCCTCAGGCCCCGCCATGGCCAATCTGACGTCAGAACAGCGCGAGTTCGCGCGCTTTTGGAAATTTATCACTAAATTATGTCCGGACATAATTTTAGAGTACGACCGCTTCTGCAAAGAAGCGGACGACTATTTTCAGGGCGGTCCAGTGCCCACGCTCGTCGCCGCCGCGGATAAGGACCTCGAAAGGAACTCCCGCTTGGCACTTCTGAAGGACCTTAAGTCCTCCGGAAGCACCCTCCCTGCTCCGACCTCTTCTCGTTCTTCGGACGACGAATGCTCCGATATGGAGCAAGACCCCCCCGTCGGGAACGACGGCTTTACCGTCGTATCCCGGAAGTCCAAACCGCGCAAGAAGCGCGCCAACTCGGCCTCAGACACCGAGGGCCCTCTGCTCTCGAAGATCTCGAACGTCGATGGCACGAAAGTGCCAAAGACGTCACCCACGCCCTCCGTTCCGGCTCCCTCGAAAGCCACGACTCCCACAGCTTCGAGTAAGAAGCCCCGTCCCCCTCCACCCGTCACGATCCAGGACAAAGCGTCCTGGCTCGACATCTCCGACCTCCTGAAGGAGGCCGAGATCCCAATAGCCTCTGCCACGAGTACCCGAACGGGTATTCAGGTAAAGGTGAACTCCTCCGACGCCCATCGCGATCTTACGCGTCTTCTGCGCGCTAAGAAAATCGCATTCTTCACATATGCGCTCGAAGAAGAGCGCATGTTACGCGTAGCAATACGCCGAGTCCCAGCCCAGATTCTCGTGGATGATATCCACGAAGACCTCAGGGAACAGAGGTTCCCGGTCAGAGAAGTCCACCGTATGCGATCTGCGCGTAATCACACGCCCTACGACATGGTGCTCGTTATTCTCGAGCGCAATGTCGAGGGCAAAAAAATCTTCAACCTCTCGACCCTCTGCGGCCTCTCCGGCGTCATCGTAGAGCCGCCGCGCAAGACGTCCGTACCCTCGCAGTGTCACAACTGCCATGAGTACGGGCACTCCGCACTTAACTGCTACCTGAAACCCAGGTGCGTTAAGTGCCTAGGCGAACACTCCACTTCGGAGTGCTCGCGCACTAAAGACTCGCCCGATCCTCCGAGCTGCGTCTTGTGCCGCGGCGTGGGTCATACAGCGAATTATCGTGGTTGTCCCCGCGCCCCGCGCACAAGACAGCCCAGATACGCTAGGCAGGTTTCGCCCTCCAAGGCGCCTGCGGCATCTACCCGCCCCGCCCCCCGCCTCTCGACTCTCGACAGGCATTTCCGAGCATGCCGCGCGCGTCACGCGCGCCGGCAGCGTCCGCACCTGCGCCTAACGCAACCCCTCTCCCCGCGCGGGCCTCTCAGGCCCCGTGGTCGCCACAGATCGCAGCACGAGTCGATCCTAGACTCCAGGTGGCGAAACCCTCACAGGCCGACCCCGCTGTCTCTCTATCCAGCATGGACTGGTCCGCCCAGTTGTTAGTCTTCCATAAGATCTCCGACAGCCCAGACCCATTCGCGCGATCGCGAAATTCCCCGCCATCGCGGCAATGATTCAACGGTTGGCCCGTGCCGCCGTCGCGAAAAAATAATAATTCTCAATATAAGAAAGAGTAAACTCGTGTGTTTACGTCTCTCTTCCCCTAAAATCGTCAAATAATAATATCACTTTTCTATTTTTAGATCCCGACGCGGGCGTCGTTCGCTTAAACTGTAAATTCGATCTCTTTAAATTTTCTGTGGCCGGCCACATCGCGAATCTCTGTCCCGTGCGTCACAGGCAGAGAGCTCTGGTTTTCTTACCCGCACATTGTTTGATCGCGTAATCCTGGCAGTATTTTTGTCCGTGGCTACCCGGGTAGCCGCAAAGATATTGTCTCGCGATACGGTACACACCCACATCGATCTTACACATACACAGTTATTCAGACACGCACCTCACACATCTGTGGAAGATCTGTGGAAGAACTATGTTTTGTATGTTTTTACATTATTGTTTATGTTACACGCAAACTCGTACTCACAGTTATATTCAGTCAAAACCATTAATTGTATGAATATTATCAAAAAAAATTAACAATAAAATTACACATCACCTTCATAAAATATAGTACCCTAGTAAAAACTAAAATTCTAATTAAAATGTACCAATTTGACCGTGATTAATGAAGGGTTAAAACTCGGAGTGGTATTTGTCACGCTCGGATACTCAACTAGTTAACTCCACATAAGTTATAATTATATAAGCCGAGGGTTAGTTCCGTGGTAAACGTGTCAACGCCAAGGAATTTATTTATTTAGTTGAGAAACGACTGGGGTCCAGCGTTTATAGTCCCACTACTTGATTCAAACCTAGTTGAACACACAATTAATCGTAATTTAAATATATTGTGTTCATCCCTTTTTACTTTAGCTAACAACGTTCTAGACATAATTCTTCTAAAATAATAGATGTTTTTTTTTCGTTAATAATACATTAAATACACATAATGTATACATATATTATGCAACTAGTGACTCGATCCAGATTCTCATGGGTGAAATGTACTAATTCCTCGACCAAAGTGCCTAAAGAATTTGAATTCGTTTTCTACTGCTTTCATACCTACAGCTTCTAAGTCATAATATATAGAATTATCAATCATCTTACACCGGAATGATCGCTTGTAAGATATACATCAACTTGGTAAGCTGTAACGAGCAGTTTTCATCTACATTAAATGCCCAACGTAATTAAAATATTTATTCAGATAACAATTAAAACTCACAAAAAATAGCGTCGCAAATAACTTACTATTTTCTATATGTAAAAGATGCTTACATATAAACCGATCAAAACGTATACAAAATTGGGCATTAATAAGCAAACAGCATAATGTATCCCGTGTTGACAGTTCCGCGTGATTATGCATAATTTTTGTGTAATTAAAAAACCGATGACAGCCGTGACTGGTGATTAAAAGGCAGTTTGTGTGGACCCCCGCAAAGTACGCGGCGCGCCGAACTAGCACAGGTGTTGTCACGGTACGCGCCTCCACCTGATCCTCTATTGATTCCGTCATCCTGTTGATCACGTTGAATTTAGTTAGTATTAGTGAAAAACCAACATAACTTAAATACTAGAAACAGCAACAAATTGGTCATTCCATGTTTCAGGCCCACTGAGACCAATAACAGTTTTCTAAGTAGGTAATAGTGTCAGTTGTATAATGAAGTCCCAAAGCATATTAACAATTTGCTGGATAGTGAGTTCAAGCACCATATCAAGCGGGTTTTAATGTCTCAACCAGTGGCGGATTTGCAGTCATGACTGCCTTAGGCCCCAGGCCATGTAGTAAGTACCAACCACCTCTGTGTCAGTGAATCGTTTGTTACAATTGGCCGCCCCTAATATCTGGCTGCCCTAGGCCCGGGCCTTCTGGGCCTCATGGCAAATCCGCCACTGGTCTCAGCGCTATTATAAGATGGATCAATATGTGAATGATGGTAACGTCTGGAAGTGACGCCCCTCTCTATGTGCATCAGCAAAAAAACGAATGTAATTATGTTTGTAAATATATTTATCGTGAAAAGATAAACCAGAACGAGTTTGTCGGTTCTTCTCGAGTGTGGGATAGCATCTAAAATTCTCAAAACCGTTTTTGCCGAATGTTGAAAATAACATGCTGAGTAGAAAAACAATCCAAAATGTTATCCAAATTCGATTTATAAGCAATGTTGAGAAAATTTTGAGAAATTTAAGTGTTTGCGGAGTATAGAACGAAAGCTGTAGTCGTAGATGGGAAGGATGCGTGGGCAGTCGGTTTTTGGCGAGTGTCAACACGCGCCTGGCTCCGCTTTCCCGGCGAAGTGTAAATGTATTGGCCTTACGTTTGCTAGTAAATAGCAGTTATGTATAAATATTGATAGTTTGTCAAGCGAATTTCAATTTACACTCGATAATAAGCATCGTTAAAATATCGTGTCGAAATTGTAAGGTGTAAAGTTATTTTGTAATTCACGGTTTAATAACAATTATTCTATATTATTTCATTGTTCTCGATTATTCTTCGTCAATATATTTGACCGCTTAAAACATTACTATAGGAATCTAAAATTCGCATTTAATTAATTTACATATAATATTATACGTGGTTATACCTTAATTTGTGTTCATAGCAATTATATTTAGAGATATCAGATATGTGGCGAGAACTGTAACTTCAAATTTAAAAAAATATTTTGACGATTAGAATATAGCGCTGAAACTTGAAGGCCTAGTAAGATCAATAGCGTGGTTAGTTCGAGAAAAAAAAAAACAAATCATACCTTATCAAAAACTAATACAAATCTGAAATGTATGTAATTTTAACACCTAAATATATTACAAAATATTCGAAAAATATGGATATTTTTTTATTATTGGAATAAACGATTGGTAAAACGCATTTGAAATGCATATATATGTATGTGCACTGCTATAGATCTTAGATCAGCGTAATTAAATAAAGTGAATTTACAAAACACTAAACATTAATATTACTAACAGTTTATTGTACACAATACCTCATAGAAGTGTAGATAATAAGCATTTTAAAATAATTTGAACCGTAACAGCTTCACGCATAGTGTTGTCAGCAGCTATTTTCGATTTTGTTTCGAATAATTTTAATAAACTTGTTTGCTTCACTGACCCGGAATAGAACCTTGTATAATAGGCCTTGTATAAAGGCAACAGACACTAAGATCTACGCTTGTAACATACAGCGTATGACATTTTTTTTTAGCCAAACTAAAAACCACAAAAAAATTCGACAAACAGATATTTAAAAAATTATCTTAATGTATGCTGTTAATCTCTATAACACCCGCAATAAATTCTTGGTAAATATTTTAGATGTACAGACATGCCGCTTCTACAATTTTATTATGGTACAAAATTCAAAAGTTGGAATTTTTGGCGGTATCTCAATCTGTCATGTAGTTAGCTTTTGTATTTTATTCATAATCTTGTGTTACTCAATATTTTGTAACATTGCTAGAATTCTACGTAATATAGTTCAGTTATTGTGCATAACTGACGTGAATGGAAAACAATTCCACGGAGTATGAATTTTGAAATGCGACAAAACCTCCCTGGAAAATTCTAACAAGGGAGCCACCATCTTGTTAAATAAAATTATCGCAAAAATCTAATCAATTTACTCAACAATGACAGTAGCAATCTGGAAGATGGATAACCAAGAAAAAAAAATAAAAAAATCGGAAGCCCTGTCATCTCGATACTGGTAGTGACCGGTAAGAAGGATAAGGCGCCAGAGTGTGTCCGTGCCCCACAAACGATCCATTACCGCACGTCGTGTGATTGTATGATTGCCGCCACGATTATGTGATTGGGCCGTGCCGTTCAAACACACATCCTTATCAACCGTCTCTATGAATCACTCGGGAAATTTGCTGTTTATCTCCTCAGAGATATAATATCCTAGTATCCTAAACTATAATAATATAGAAGCGCCACTGTGTTTGTAATCTCTAAACAAAAACGTTATGCCAAGAGTGTTTGTTACCTTGTTAACAATATGAGATTCTACAAATTACTTGATGTAATATGAATAAAAATCGTATAAATACCATGGCTAGAGAGAGTTTCCCCTGTATTACATTATTAAAGTTCATTTTTTGTATATCATCACGGTAAGACCAATAGGAGCGGAACACTAATGAAGAATGTTTCAATATCGGGGGTTTTTTATCTTGAGAGATTTCGCTGCGTGCTAACGTTAGCCTAAAGTAACTATTTCTCGCGGACGAAGTCTCTGGAACAACTAATCTATACTTCTATACTAATATTATAAAGAGGTAAAGTTTGTGAGTTTGTGACGTTCTAGGGGATAATCTCAGGAACTACTTGTCCAATTTGAAAAATTATTTCAGTGTTATTTAACATTTATCGAGGATGGTTATAGGTTAACTTCTTCCTGATCGCATCATAGCTCTATTGGTCTGCGTCTTCAATGCGGCCATGTCCCAGGGTCACTTTCCAGCCGTCTGGAAAAAGGCCGTAGTGATAGGTATTCACAAGCCCGGCAAGAAAGCTACGTTCCCCGTTAGCTATCGCCCCATTAGTCTGTTAGATACCTTAGGAAAACTTTACGAGCGACTCCTTCTGAACCGTCTTCAGTTCTCGATTACAGATTTAAAATTTTTACCCCCTGAGCAGTTTGGATTTCGCGCCGAACACTCTTGCACGAATCAAGTACACCGCCTCACGGAGTACATTTTCTCTAAATTTAACGCTGATCCGAAACGTAAACCGAAACGCACAATTGCAGTCTTCTTCGATATCGCCAAGGCCTTCGATAAGGTCTGGCACGGAGGGCTCATCCATAAATTATGTAAATCTCGCGTACCCGATAGGTTAATTCATATTATCCGCGATTATCTCACTGATAGGACATTCCGCTTCAGAGTGGATGGTGAACTATCGCTGCCCCACCCGATACGCTCAAGTGTGCCACAGGGCTCCATACTCGCGCCCACGCTCTTCAATCTGTTCATCAGTGACCTACCTCGGTCTCGGGGGGTCGAGGTAGGTTGTTACGCTGACGATACCGTTATTTACACATCCGGCTGGCAGTCGGACTTTCTTAGGAAGCGCATCGAAAAAGCCGTTCATACTCTCGGCGAATGGTTTCGTCGATGGTGCATAGAAGTTAATCCCGATAAAAAGTGCCGCAATACTCTTCGATCCCACGAAACGCACTAATAAATTTGAGCCCATCAGGCTATACGGAATCGATATCCCTTGGGTCGAAGAGGTCAAATATCTCGGTGTTACATTAGATAAACATTTAAAGTTCAATTCACATATAGACAGAGTGCGAAACAAAGCCGCTATGGTCTTGGGTCGCCTCCATCCGTTGCTTTGTCATAAGAGTAAGATGTCCCTCAGACACAAGCTCACTTTGTATAAGACGTGTATCCGTCCCGTGATGACATATAGCTGCCCCGTTTTTGCGCATATGTCCAAAGATAACTTTCATAAGCTGCAGGTTCTCCAAAATCATGTTTTACGTAAAGTGACCGGTGCTCCGTGGTACATTCGGAGAGTCGATCTCCATAGAGACCTAGAGATCCCTTCTATCTGGGCGTACGTAAAATCACTTACGATTAGTTATTTTGAAAAAGCCGCGAATCATTCCAATCCCTTAGTGGTATCCGCCGCAAACTATGAACCCGTACCTAACGCTGCGCGTCATAAAAGAAGTCCGCGATGCATTTTTACCGACCCTCCTGATTTAATCACGTCAGCGAACGATCAGTACCAGCCTGTCACTCGAAACAGAGCGTGCCCACGCCCACGCCTGCGTAACCACAGATCACGCCGCCGTGGTCTGGGGGTTAATTTCACTCCCGCACACCCGATTAGGCCTCCCACGGCAGCGGCTTAAGCCTAGGTTCGATCCCTCGGTAGGGAGCCCTTGAGTGCGTTGCTTGCGCGATAAGGTGACACATAAATATATATCACCGCTACAACACTATACGATCACCCCCACACACGTGCACGTCTACACGCTTACACATGAAAGTGGAAGGGTTTACTTTTTTCCCTTATCGAACTGAAAAACTCTCAATTTTCCGATAATAAATATATGGAGGAGTTGTTGAGGCGTATATGCTTGGTACACATATACGTTTCAACAACTCATACACATATGAATAGTTAGCTAGGTTAGCTGAGATAGGTCGCGATTTTGCATGCAACGGGCAACGGCCAAGCCGAGGTGTGCCGTGCACCCTTGAGCTGGTTGTCATAATGAAATCGGCTGAGTGCCTTAAGCGCTCGCCATAGTAGTCCGGTGAAGCTGTTAAGACCTTGCTGGGTTAATAGCGTAGACATTTCGAAAAAAAAAAAAAAAGTTATAGGTTATATATCATTACGCTAAGACCAATAGAAGCGGAGCACCAATGAAAAATGTTTCAAAATCGGGATTTTTTTTCCTCTTGAGAGCTTCCGCTGCGTATTAGCGTTAGCCAAAGTAATTATTCCACGCGAACGAAGTCGCGGGCATAGGCTAGTAACGTATATTAGCGAAAACATTGTTTATCAAATGACATCATTTATTGTGTTAATATTATCAATGTGGTAAGTATGACATGACAAACAGAACTTAGTCACTTTTTGCTATTAGGTAAAAATACTTTATACATACTCAATACAGTGACTAACTTTTTTCTACGTATAGAAATCATATATTTACTACAAAAGAATTTACTTAACATGCCCGCGGCTTCACTTGTGCTTCCCGATTTTACTACAATAAATATGAGTTATAGCAAAATAAATATTGTGTAAATGTCCTTCATGTTTATACAAACCAGTTAACGTACAACAGCGCCACCTAGTGACGAGTTTTAGGAAAATGGACAGTAGAAAAATCTTCTCTCTAGTTATAATCAAAAGAATTTTATTCTATTTAGGCCTTGAGAAAGGCGCTTATGAACATCAAATCTACCACCACGTTACTTCAGAAAATATCCCGGTCATTGAGAAGAACAGGTAAGAAGCTCGATCTGGTTTATCTCTTCATTGTACATATTTTTACAAAACATAAATAGTTACATTTGTTTTTAGTGGATGCACAGAGAGAGGCGTCATTTCCAGACATAATTATCCTTCACATGTTGATCCACCCACATTGGAACCCGCTTTATGTGATGCTTGAAGTCACTGTCCGGCAAATCAGTAATGTTCTCTATGACTTCGTTATAACAATAACCTAATATAATTTACCTAGAAAATTGTTGTTGGTTTCAATGACTTTGGAACTTAAAATGACCAATTTATTGCTGTTTCCAATATTTAAATTATGTTGGTAGTTTACTAAAACTTATTAGTATATCAAATTGTAGAGGTCGTTAGGGGTGATAAAATTCGAATAACCTACAGGCGGCAGACTTGTAAATCGGGCACTGGTCGGTTGGTTGGTTGGTCTGCATATTAAATATAAAAACGAATGTGGTGTTAGTTTATTTCTTTGTTACATTTTCCCGCCTGAATTACTTAACTGATCATAGGACATAGGTTTCATTCCCTTTCATTCATAAAATACCTACTATAATCGAGAGAAAGGGCAAATCTATATCATGTGCAAATCTGCGAACAGGGCAAAGTTTATCGACATGATGGTCGTTCAAGCTGCATTGCTCTTTATAGATCTCAGATGTACCAAAATCCAGTTATATGTTTATATACTAGTTTCCATCCATTTGGCTACGCACAGATGTATTAAGAAAGAAAATGAGGCCAAATGTTCTTTTTGAAGCATTCCCTATGGTTTTTTATGTCATTCACTCACTCACTTTTCATATGGAGGTTTTTAAATCTAAATTCTTTACCTTTTCGTACAAACCCTGTTCTGATCAACACAATAATTATGTTACCTATACATAAAATCAACTTTTAGTGGTCTGAGAATTAGTTGATTTGAAGAAAATCTTTAGTTTTCATACTGCTCAATCTACGCAAGGCCGTTTACATTCACATTCTTATATAAATTACGAGCAAATGTTTATTGCGTGTTGGAAGACGTCGGATAAACTGGTTTTCCGTACGACTGTGTGTTGAGTTTATAATAAAGTTCAAAAACAAAAGCAATGTTAACGAAACACTAGTGTATTTTACCTTGTAGAATCAGTTTGTCAGCAAACTCATAATCCAAAAGAGCCAAATATGTGCCCGCGACTCCGTCCGCGTGAAATCTAATATAATAAAACCGTCACTAATAAAATCATCTTATCAATAAAGTCCATTCACTTATCTACTTTTTTCATGTACTTAACTAGCGTTGTCATTAAAATTACAATAACTTTTTATAGAGTGAACCAGTTTTAATGAAACCATGTTACTAAATGTTACTCGAGGATATGCTTTATGTCACGGTTGTTTCGGGTGGTACCTGCACCGGGTCGCTCGCAGGGAGCCGACTGCCGCCTGCCACGAGTGCAGCGCTAAGGAAGACACCGCGCAGCACACTCTCTCTGGGTATATTGCGTAGGAGGTGGAGCGCCGCGTTCTGGCGGTGGCGGTAGGCGGAGATTTGTCGCCTGTTCGCTGCCAAGCATGGACGAAACAACGCTCGGCAGCGAACAGGCGTCGCGAGCAATGGCCTCCTTCTGCGAAGAGGTCATCTGGCAGAAAGAGACGGCGGAGAGGGCCCGCGAGGCGGACCCCGTCAGTGGCCGTCTTCGCCAACGGAGGACTGACAGGAGGAGGCGGCGCTTTGCCCAACTCCTCCTGCCACTGTAGCCGGATCTGAGAGGATGTAGTTGGGGAGCTCATCCCCTCATTGCACAGGTCCGGCGGACGAGGGTAGGCAGCTGGTGTGTACCCAGCTGCCTCTCTATGCGTAGGAGCCCGGCGGACCGTTGGGGCGGCTATTCAAGAGGAATAGCGGAGAACGATCCCTTGCCGCCCCAACATCACGGTCTGTCGGTACACCGTGGGGTTTTAGTCCGTGCGGGTCGGACATAACCCATTCTCTCCCCCGGGAGGATAAGTATCCATAAGGGATATCCCCAAGTAAAAAAAAGGATATGCTTTATGATTTTCTTGAAGAAGTGATGCATGTGCATACAGACAGATAGACATTTCGAAAATTGATTGAAATGTATTTTATTACTTATTCCTAGACACCTTTTTTTAACGTGGAGAGAAAATCCTCATGGACGGTCGAGCCCCCGGGGGGAACACGACTTGAGCCGCCCACCCCCACGTGCTACCCACGCAGGGCTAGGGCCTAAACGGCGACTCTAAACGGCTAAAACTCCATGATAACCTACGCCACACTATGGGGATGTTTCGGGGTTGCGTGAGCAATATTCGCTACACTCCCGGCGGCAGGCGTTTCCCACGCCGTACTCCACTGAGGCAGTCCGGTTGCAAGACTACCTAGCAGCTTTCCGAACCCGTGCAATGGAGGGTCAGGGCCCCCGCACCTTACCGCCTGGGTTCAGCTAGTAGTGGAAAGGTTATAATCCCCTCCGCCACCGCCAGACCATTGATTTTTTTTACGAGGTTTACTCCTCGTTCACCACGGCCTTCCTAAACGCCCCTCTGGCCTAGGCTAGCCTACACCTAACCACTTCCTTCCGCAAATTCCCCCATCCTACCTAATCTATCCTACTCCTACTTCCCTACCTGGCCCCTAGTCTTGCCTACTTAAAACAAGTAGGCGAGCTAGGGCGTCCTAACCTATGCTCCACCCCCCCCCCCCCTACTCAGCCTATTTGAGAGGTTTGTTTACGGAGGCATATAGTGGAATACACCTCCCGCTCTTCTTCGCCCGCATCCAGCACCAGCGCTGCGACGGCGTCTGGCTGGGGCCTCAGGGTCTCTCTCCCTGACTCTCTCAGCGTCTTCCTTTTGCAGCATAACACGCTCGTAGAATGCATTGCTTACCATGGCCCTTACCACGGACGGTAAGGAAAGGTCATTACCAACGGCAGCCACCAGCTCACTCCGTTCTGCAGTCCAGGCCGGGCAGGACTCTAAAGTATGTTGAGCTGTATTCAAATTATCTCCACAGTGGTGACACTTCGTTGTCAGCTCCTTTTATGCAAGTAACTGCCGAAACAGCCATGGCCCGACAGTATCTGCACCAGTCTGTACGTAAGGGTGCCGTACCTGTCCATCCACTCCCTGAAAACGGGACGGATTGCCTCTATGGTCCTGAGGCCAAAACTAGGTGTAGCCAACGCGTCACTCCAGGTCTGAAGTGCTTCCCGTAATAAGCTGGCCTTATATGCTTCTTTCTCCCTCGGAGAAATGCTATTACCGCGTGCACTTCTTTCACTACACCACTGGTATAGCTCCGCTTGCAAGTGTGCAACCAGCCTCCATGGAAGGCATCCTGCCAAGAGACATGCGGCCTCGTAGGATATAGTCCGGTATCCACGAATTATTCGTTTCGCCATTATGTGTTGTAGTTTCCACAAGATCGCGCTGTTGCTTGACGACAGGTTCTTGTGCCAAACCGAAGCACCATATAATGTCATAGAACAGATGACGTTTAGATATAACAAGCGGCATCTGGCCTCAGCTCCTCCTAAGTTCGGCAGCAATCTTGTAAGTGTTGATGCAATTTTCATCACTCTCGGTGAGAGTTGCTTAAAATGGTCTTTGAAGGTCCAGTGGCTATCCAGTGTAAGACCAATGTACCTCATCCTGGGGACCATGTTTATGCGGACTCCATCGACTGTTATGTGTGCGTCTGCTGGTGGTGCCCTACGTGGCCCGTGAAAGCAGATTTCTTCAGTTTTATGTAACGCTACTTTAAGTCCGAGTTCTCGTATCCTCTCTACCACCTGCATTACGCTTACTGACACTCGTCTAATTGCGTCCTAAGCAGTGTTTCCTTCCGACATAATCAGCCTGTCGTCCGCATAGCAGGTTACATTGGTCCCCGCGGACCACCCAATCGTAACATGCATTACATAACAGTGGGCCTGACACCAATCCCTGTGGGATTCCGCATGATATCGGTCTACAGTAGGAGCGGCCATCCTACCCCATCCATGTGATCTGTCTGCCCTCCAGGTAGGACTCATTCCTTATTCCTAGACACCTGCAACATTTTTTTTACAAGGATCTAAAAAGTACAGACATGTTAGATTTACATCTAATCTATCTATCTAATACCTTTAAACGAACAATTTTTGTATATTTTTATATTTGTATATATTCAGGATTTCGGAAACGACGTCATCTATTTCCGTGAAACTTAGTATGTAGGTAGTTTCGGGGACGATAAATCGATCTAGCTAAATTTTATTCATAGAAAATTGGTTTTAACCGAGTTTTCAGGCTAAGAAAAAATATAGCTAGAATATAAAGGTACATTTAGACGGCGTTGTCAAAACAATAATAGCTCAGATGGCCAACGGTTGCTTCGAAAATCCATGTAACCCCAGTTCGAATCCAACTGACAGCAGAAGAAACATATTTTTTAAATATTTTAATTTGTAAAAAGATGTTATCTTTATAAGACAACCTAACAGTTTATTTTAATTTAAAAATGTTTAAATCGCCCAGGTCCTTTTCGTTACATGTATAGACAAACAAATGAAGTTTAATCAAGGAGCCTTTTTTTTTCAAATTTAAACTTTCCTTTAGTAGAAATATAGAAAAATATATTAGGATTAAAAGTACACTAAATATGGCTTTTTAGCGAGTGACGAGCCGTACTATTGTTGCTTTCTACAAATCTGCCTCTTCTCTTTTGCGGTTCCAAAACAACTTGTCAAAGCAAGTTGATAAATAATATTCTGTATCTGCACTAAACATTTTTTGGAAATGCCAAGGAGAGACAGAAACGTTCCGCGAGCCGGGTTTGCTGACCTATTTATGTTATTGTTCTTTAAAACAAATTCGACAATATACAGTCACCACAGTGTACAAAGGAATGTCCCAAGAAAAACTTATTTCCTAGATAATAAAGCGAAGTAATGTCATCAATACATTTTAAATAGTTCGATCAAGTGCTATTAATCCTAGCAAATGTTATAAAAGTGAATGTAAATTTATTTGTTCGGTTGTTACGCTTCCACGACTTAACTACTCAGCCGAATGTCGTGAAATTTATTATACAAGATGCCTGAAGTACAAGAATATAGAGTATCTTTAACCACGTAAAAATACTATTACCGAAAAAAAATGTAATTTACAATGTAAAACATTACAGATTGATAAAGATTCATATGGAAATAAAGTTGAAGTCGACGGATAATAAAGCGTATAGCAAAAGCATCCCCTTTTATGTGACTTAAATTGGGAAAAAAATAAAATTTTAATTCTAGAATAACTAATTCTCAACGTTGTATCATCGGCATTAATCACAGTTGTTTAAAATAATAGATAGGTATAAAGAAAATTATGAATCAGGTTTCAACAATGTTGCAAATGCATTATTTTGCGTGAATACATATTCTAAAATAAATATATACGGAACTGGAGTGTGTAAGTCCGAACACACATACCGACCTTCTTGGATGAATGAATGAATCGAGTGACAATGAACGCGTCCGCGACGCCATGTTTTCGCGGTAATCGGTCGCATTTTCCCGCGAACTCACAGACCGCAGACGAAATGTTGACTCATTCTCTAACGTCCTTATTATATCAATAGTCATAAAGGTCGATCAACTTTTTTTTTATTCGGAAACCACGTGTAACAGAATTCCACCGCACATTGCCTATTTGCTGGATAGTGAGTTCAAGCGCTGTATCAAGAGGGTTTCAATCTGTAAACGACAGGGCGGATTAATATGTGACTTATAATGACGTCCAGAAATGACGCTCCTCTCTGTACACCAACCAAAAACATGTGTATAGTCTGTGTCCAACTTTTTTACCGCTCTGAAGTAGATGCGTAGTACACAAATTTATATAGACACAAATATAAAAGGGGCGCGGAAGAGATGAATATTCTTTTAATCTTTCTTGCTGTCCATTGTACGTGTACTGCGCTCAGGTGGCGTGACGATCAATTAATAAAATCTATGCCATTTAAAAATTATTGATGATTAATTAAAATGTTTCCTTGTATACTCGTATATATTATACATACATAAACATATACATATACATACATGGATCTAAAAAGCTTTAATTCAATCGTGTGGTCTAAAGCACACTTGTTTTTTTATGTGATATCGTTGGAGTATATTTTATTAATAATAGGGATTAAAATTAATCTTCTCGTGATCCCAAGGCCATCAAATTTCAATACCATAAGTTCAGAAGTTTACCATAGTACAAATATTTAGATGTACCACAATGTTAGTATGATCTAGGCAAGAAAATTTACAGCAAATCCCACTATTGATTTTAACTCCCTTTTAACAGTACCGGAAAATTTATAAAAAGTTACTGCGATATAATCAAAAATATTCTTAGAACTATTCGTCAAAGTTAAAACTGAGTCGCTTCCTGCCCACTACCTTTATGTGTTCAGCGTGACGTTCGTACATGTACATTCTGGAAATGTAATGAAGTCATACAGAGATAATTTTACAACCTCAGACCATTATTCATGTTTAGATATTTCCCGCATAGCTTATATATAACTAGCTTCTTCTTCCTCGTGGAATACAACTTTGGGCAATGCATTCTTGAATCCATCTGAACACACAAAAACAATCATCAAAATCTGTCCAGCCTTTCAGCAGAAGTTCAGTCACATATACACGAAGAGAAGAATTATATATATATAAAGATTTTAAGATTGCAATGTCTTCTATATAATAGGTACAGACAAAATAATTCAGTACCATTTTCTCCTCATACACAGTTTATTGATTAATTAAACATACGGTACAGAAGCTCATGACAAAATACCGACATTACATGGACACAGGCCGCTATACTCCGAAAGCATGTTGACGTCATTAGTGATGCGAACCCATATGTCTTTCTTTCAACAAAAAATCGCTCATTGGAGTTAAAGAAATTTGCACTACAAATTAATCCAAAAGAAATACAGATATTGGTATATTAACAAATGAAGGAAATACTTTTTTGGCATTATTTTAGTCGTATTTCGACAACAGGGGTTATAACACTAATTTTGCGAGAACTTTGTTAATAACTAATTCCCGCAGCTTCATTCACATAAAAGACGGTGCCCGTCTTGTTAGAACTTTCCAGAGAATCTTTGTGGAAAGTCAGAATCTATGCTCCGTGGTATTATTTACCATCTATGTTACTTGTCCACAATAACCAAACTATATTACATAAAACACCACCAATAATAAATACTACATAATATAGAACCAAATAAAACATGATTATAAGTAAAATATGAAGTCAACTACATATTTTAAGTTCCCGTCAAAACCTGGTTTTCACTTGACTATACAAAAATGATCACCCATTTTATCTTTCTATGAAATTCGCGTGAGATTACTTTTTAACTGTGCTTACTTACCGTTAGTAAAATTCCGATATTTACATTTAGAATTAGTACAAAAAAGTGGCCATTTCTTAGCGTTCTCACAGATATTAAGACAACCTTTTTGTTTGTATAGATTAAATAAATATTTACAGATTATTTCATTAACTTTTATTGTGTTAAATAAAGCAGAATACTTTTAAAACCTTTACCTAGAATTATTAAGCGTGAACTAATTCAATATTTAATGCTATTGAAAAGAAGAACATACCCTAATAACGGATTTTGGTTACCTGATTTTAAAACTTAAAGTTGTCACGTAATAATTACATAATCCCCTAAAATGTGAACTGTGTTAAAAACTATAGTAAATGCATTATAAAACAAATTTAATAAATAACACGATGAAATACTACTAAATAGGGGTGACAATCTACGAAGTCTTAAGACTGAACATAGATATAAGTGTGGGAGCCTATGAAATAAAAATTCATACAGCCATCTAACTCTCACATCTAAGGGTAAAATTTCAAGTTGGCAACATTGTTTCGCGGTATTTCTTTATCCCAAACAGATGTTGAAAAGAACAATTATGATTTTTAAACAATACCTTGCATACTTAATACCTTTCAGCACGTGCGAGGATTACTCAAATTATTATACCTTGAATGAGATTACATTTTTAAACTGTTTCGTAAATTATCGTTTGCTTTTGGTACATATTAGTCATGTTTTATCCTGTCTGTTGCGGCCGGCTGAACTTTAATTTGTTTTATTAAATGATTATTCTTATTTTTTTTTATTTTGAGGTCTTTTCTCCCTTGTTAACATATTTAAAAGTTTATGAGACTAAGCCTTCCCCGCGACTTCGTCCGCGTGAAACTTGATATAGAAAACAGAGACCAATAAAGTTATCTGAATGTATTCAGTCTAACCACTATCTACTTTTGTCTCGTACTTAAGTCGCGTCGTCATTAAAATTACAATAACTTTTGATAGACCAAATCGATTTGAATGAAACAAAGACTAAATATTCTTCGAAGATATACTTTACGATTTGATAAACGATGTTTTATCATTGACGCAGTATTTTAGCAGTGATGCGTATTCATACAAATAAATAGACAGACTGACATTTCTGAAATTGTTTTGTAATTCTACCAGATTAGACACCCCTCGGCAGCGGCTTAAGCCTAGGTCCGTTCCATCGGTATGGAGCCCTTGTGTACGCTGCTCGCGCGATACAGTGACACAAACCTTACATCACTGCTACAACATCATACACATCACCTATACACACGTGCACGCCTACAGGCTTACATGCTGTTTTTTTTTAGAGAAATAAACGACAAAGAATTCTACCCTTATTTTTCCCTATCCTATCCTATATAGTTTAGAGGTATTTTTCCGACACAAATACATATAGGAGTTGTTGAGGCACGCATGCTTGGTACACATGCATGTTTCAATAACTCATATACCGATATCTAGATAGCTTAGGTTATCTCAGACAGTTCGCGATTTTTGCACAAAACAGGCGACAGCCTAAGTTGAGGTTTGCCGTGCACCCTTGAGTTAGTCGCCCAAACACCCCAATAGGTCAATAGCGTAGGCAGTTCGAGAAAAAAAGATGTTATTCCCCGTTTTCCCCCTAGGATATAACTCGGAATTTTATTAACAGTTTTTATGTAAATTTCTTTTATTTTTACTTTTGCAATTTGCGCCACACGTTCCATGAAGTCCAGGAACGGTTTCCTGGTTTTTTATCCGCCATAATTACGGGTAATTCCCCTTCCCAGAGTCGAATGCCTAGCTGAGATTGATCTGAACCTGAAATTGATTGATATGTATTTTATTACTGATTCCTAGACGCAACGCTCTTTTTACAAAATTCTAAAACGTACAAACACGTTACATTTACTTTCTTATTGCACCCGATTAGGCCTCCCACGGCAGCGGCTCAAGCCTAGGTTCGATCCCTCGGTAGGGAGCCCTTGAGTGCGTTGCTTGCGCGATACGGTGACACACAAATATACACCACCGCTACAACACTACACGATCACCCCCACATACGTGCACGCCTACACGCTTACACATGAAAGTGGAAGGGTTTACTTTTTTCCCTCATTGAACTGAAAAACTCTCAATTTTCCGATAATAAATATATGGAGGAGTTGCTGAGGCGTGTATGCTTGGTACACATATACGTTTCAACAACTCATACATAATATGAATAGTTAGCTAGGTTAGCTAAGATAGGTCGCGATTTTGCATGCAACAGACAACAGCCAAGCCGAGGTGTGCCGTGCACCCTTGAGATGGTTGCCAAAATAAAATCGGCTGAGTGCCTTAAGCGCTCGCCTTAGTAGTCCGGTGAAGCTGTTAAGACCTTGCTGGGTAAATAGCGTAGACATTTCGAAAAAAAAAAAAACTTTCTTATTGTGAGAATTATCAATGAAATCTTAAGTCATTTTAAAGTAAAGGTATCTATTGGAACAATGAAAAAAAAACTGTTAAAAACGTAAAACGTGTACTCTACGTAGTGTCCATTGATAAATCCATAAAGGTGAGTAACACTGAAACCCATTCACGGGGCAAACAAAACAAAAATATATTTTACAATCTCGCTAATTGTTCGCCCATCTGTCAATGAACCTCTAGTTCTGTGCGCATCCATGAACGAAACACCGTGCGAAAGTTAGCATTGGACCGTTTTTTTTTTAATTTTAGAATTCCTTAGAGGGCTAATTACGTGAAGCGTCTTTGAGGATTTTCAGTCCCAGTGGTGAGATGTCATGAAATTTATCTAGAGCGCCTCCCTCCACCCTAATCTCACGTGAGATCATTAAATAAGACAATTTCTTTAATTACCTTCACTATTTTTTAATGTTATACTACATTTCCATATATCAACACTAGATAACTTTACAACTCTTCGTGGATTTTAATATATAGCATAATTGTACCAGGTTTTAGGATAATTTAGTCTAGAGTCTAGGAACAAGCTTTAAAATTAATGATTTGCTGACATTTTCATGCTATTTTTTGATCGACAAAAAAAATCGTTTTATGACATAATCGAGTGTAATTACTAATAGACATAGCCTTTCTAGAAAACCTTTTCTAGCTTTGTCCAGAACCAACAACTTATGGATAAGAGTCACGCCTAACTAAAATTTTATTTTAAAAGAATTACCCGTGTTACATTAACAATAGATTTGGCACGTTTACAGTGTTGAGTAAGAGCCATTGTCCGTTTCGGTGTTACCTGTTTTACATTATTCCATACGACCAGTCCACGAATGCATCATTCCGCGAAACAATGACGTACCTGTTTCCCGTGGGAATCGTTGAAAATGAAAAAGAAACGGTGATAATAATAATTTATTGTCTAACTCCAAATATGCGGAAGAGTGGATTTTGAAGGTGACAAAAATTATATTTTCAGAGCGTCACTGACCGAAGCAGTTTATGACGTAACCTCCAATAAAATATCTTTCATCATGATTCAAGATTTTCTTTTATCACTACTGTCGTTGGATGTTCTGCCTGGACGGCATATAGTTTCCAGAAGTATCTATTTTATGGCACTGTTTATATCTAACGAATATTCAAACGACTTTCATAAAATTCTTAGAGTCACGAATATGAAGTAAACTCTATTCACTCTGAAAACAAAACAATACTACAATTAATATCCAAAAAATATCCCAGCTTGAAAATGATTAATTAGTATTTATACGAATAATAATGTAGATTAAAATGTGTCCTTCTATAAATTTACTCGTAGATATATTTTGGTATTAGGACGTCGCTTTGTTGAGATACTTACCATTTTGTTCTTTCAGAAAACAGGCCACAGACGTACCCGCGCAACCTGTAGTGGAAAATACTACTTAGTAAGTACTTACTAAGTATTAATAATAAATTTCTTCATACCCGATTAGGGCTCCCACGGCAGCGGCTCAAGCCTAGGTTCGATCCCTCGGTAGGGAACCCTTGAGTGCATAGCTTGCGCGATACGGTGACACACAAATACACATTACCGCTACAACACTACACGATCACCCCCACACACGTGCACGCTTACACGCTTACACATGAAAGTGGAAGGGTTTACTTTTTTTTCCCTTATCGAACTGAAAAACTCTCAATTTTCCGATAATAAATATATGGAGGAGTTGTTGAGGCGTGTATGCTTGGTACACATATACGTTTCAACAACTCATACATGTATGAATAGTTAGCTAGGTTAGCTAAGATAAGTCGCGATTTGGCATGCAACAGGCAACAGCCAAGCCGAGGTGTGATGTGCACCCTTGAGCTGGTTGCCAAAATAAAATCGGCTGAGTGTCTTAAGCGCTCGTCTTAGTAGTCCGGTGAAGCTGTTAAGACTTTGCTGGGTCAATAGCGTAGTCATTTCGAAAAAAAAAAAAATCCACAATACAAAGAATTCGTTGATTTTTTTTACCAAATAATTACTAAAGAATACCCAATAAATGTTTATTATCTCAAAAACAATAGACTTTTTTTTCTTCGGTATGACCTCTGCCTATGTAGGCAAATCTGCCAATGTCAAGTGTGACGAATATACGTTTTAAACTTAATTGCCAAATATTCGGTGTAACAACGTAAAAAGATCTAAAATGGCAACATTTCACCATAGGCAAATCAACAAAGGGATAAGGGATACTGTGCTTTGATTCCCACAGATATAATATGCAATGGTACATTATTGCCAAATAATCTATAAGAAAAAAAATATAATCAAGAAAAACCATGGTTGAAAGCTACTTTAAATACGATATATTATTTAGAAACGTAATGTCAGATATGACTATTATTTAGGAGTATATTCCTAAAAAGAGTCACATTATACAGCGGTAATAAAATAACATTACTGTAGGCTGTATCATATTTCTCGCTCGATTCACAACCCATGACATTGTCAACGTAGTGATGTCAACTCTTCTACTAGGGATTTTTTTAATATCCGCAATTGAGAATGCGGATATTCTCGAACCAAAATACTTTTTGTTAAATCAGAAATAATACGCATTCTTGACCAACTACTCATGTACTGCCCACTAGAGGAAATAACATTTTATACATTACGAATGTTAGGAGTATGAGATAAAAACAGTAAATGGGACGATTGAAGATTTGTTTTCGGTTCGAAGTTTATATCCAAAGTCAATGTATTAACACCACTGCCAACACATACAATTTTATATTTACAAACTTGTCATAGTGGCTGAGTTTGCGTTTCGCATTTTGTAATTCGTTTCTTTGAATTATTTGCCTTAAAAAAATAATATAAAATAAAGATTGTAATATTGCTCAAAATTCCATCATTTATAGATGCACTACAGAGTACAATACATTTTTAAATGACATAGGTATTTTTCACCTAGGTCGGAATCAGTTTCTTAAGTCGGTTCGCACAAAATTGAATCTGGTGTTACACAGGAAATATAAAACAAAAACTTAAAATAAATTATTATTACACAATATTGTTTATAAACTCGTACTTTTAAACTCTCTAATTATACGAAAAGTAAAACACATAGCTTCATAATTGGCACTATGTAATTATATTCATATGTTTTTAATATACCATGATTGTGCTGTGAAGTTCTTATAAAGTAAATAGATTTCATTTCGAATTTCATTCGGAGTTGACAAAAAAACGTAAGGAACTTCGTTCCTGACGGGGATCTAGTAATTCAGCGTGTCCATTAGACCAACTAAGAGTTAAATGGACGTATGTTGCATAGATCATTAGAGCCATAAGGAAATAATGTGGTTGCGGTTTCTAATTAGTTCGGTTATGTGAGTTTCGGTATTTATACGTCGGGATATGAACTTTTGGACTTCGAATCAATAATCCTTCGATCAAATCAATCGACCACCATGACTTAATTAGGTTAAACAAGTATATTCTCTCCTAACTTTTGCCCGCAACTTCGTCTGTGTGGAATATTTTGGTTTTAATGTGATGATATATGTATCTACAGCCATCCTCGATAAAGAAGCTATTTAACACTGAAAGAATTTTTAAATCAGACCAGTAGGATCTGAGATTAGCGCATTCAACTAAACAAACAAGCCCTCCAGCTTTACATTATTACTATAGATTATTCTCTATTTTAGTAACTACCACCGATAGCGGATATTATGTTAAGTGCGGATAATTTAACTAATATTTAAAAACTTGATCACATCACTACACAAACCTCATAATGGGCTGACCTATAAAAATATACCATAAGACGACATCACAACTCGCAGTAAATGTCACGTTCGAGTCCACTTGGCCTAGTTCTAGGTTGTTAATCTAGGTGGGCAGTGGGTCTAGACGTCTACACTGTGGTTCAATGGAAAAATACCACATAAAGTTTAATATTGATATTATATTAACATATTAGACAACGGAAAATAGATGAAAATGTAAAAAAAAATATATGCCCTATGTATATATGTTTATACTCAGTGTATAAAAATTGGATATCTTAAAGAAATTAAGCATTTTATATGAGCGATTACAATTCGATTTAGCTCACTCTGAAATATACAGATTCAAATATGTTGCTTTAGTGAAGAAGTACGAAGTATTAAATTTATTGAGTACTCTGTTTTTGATTCTAGATAAAGTACAATATAAAAATATCCGTGATCACAGACAAGTGTACAATCTACCGGGGGATGTATGACTGCTAATTTCCCTGCAGTAAACCTGAGAAAGAACAAGCCAGGCACTATGACGAATTCATCATGTTCACGATAATAGAGATTCGGTGATGTATAGACACTAACACCACGCCTGATTCACTTTGTATACGATGATCGTGATACAATTGCCTAATTGTGGTATTCTAACACTTGGCTTTTATGAGGATAAAAGTATAAATGAAGTTCTTCTTATTTAAGCCAAAGTATAGTATAATTATATACATAACTTACTAGCAAATTTTAATTACAACTAGCTGCTACCCGTAACTTTCGGGAGTTTGCTTTCCACTAATTCTCTATGATTCATTAGATCACTTCTAAAGATGCCAGATACTATACGTATAGCCATAGTTTTTCAAAAATAAACCCTTATAAGAAAAATGCTGGATGAAATAATAAATCAAAAAATAATATTCCGTAAGCAAAGTTGACACTTATACAATTATACATTCACAATTCAAACTGGTATATATAAATTTTGAAAGTACTTCTGTATGTCTGTTTGTTCGTTACATTTTTACGACTAAATATCTGCGCTACCGCAATTACACAGAGGTTGGCTAAAATCTGAAGAAGTACAAATTTTATATTACAATCTTTTATTTAAGTTACAATGTTTGTCAGGTTGTTTAGGTCACATCTGGCAAGCTAATTTGAACCAGCTTCTTTCGACCTACGACTCTGTAATTCCATGCTTTTTCAGTAATGCCGGCAATATACGAAAATTAAATCAAAACAAAATGGCGAGTTTCAAGATGGCTGTCATAGACACTGAAAACAGATTTTGATTAAGTTCTTTGGTGCATTTGTATAGAAGCTAGTTTTAAAGCCTATTTTTTTAACATTAAAACGTATTTTGATCTTGAAAATATATGCAGGCAATGACGCACAAAATACTTAGTGTTTTATATTCCTATGGAAAAGTTATATTGACCATGCCATGCCATGTGACATTTTGTTGACACTGTAACATTTCCCTTGGACCGCAGTTCATTGTGGGCGTAGGCCTGTATGTAATAAACTGGCTATGATTACTTATTACTAAGCAAATACGTTATGATATCGTTAGTTAAACTCTTAATTAATTTCTTCTATTTGGTTTTTGGTATACTCGTGAATGTTTATTAAGAAATAGTAACTTATTTAACGTCTCAGATGGTGATAGACTAAGCTTAGGGATGCAAGTTAATTATCATTATGTTTTTGCGATATAGAATATCTATAAGAGGTGTATAGATCACCTAAAAATAGTGCGTCTTAGCTTTGAAGCGCGACTGGAATAAATTTCTTAAAAGAATTGTTTTTGAATATATGCAACATACAAAGAGGGCAACTAAAAGAATCTATAATAATTTAATTTGTTAAAACATATTGTCCGTAGGTTTACCTATCTTTTCATATTTTAATAACACTCTATTTAACATCCCATCTAATTAATATAGGTACCACGAATTATCTATATATAAATAGGCAGTCGGAAACAGTTAAGACCGTTTCCCTCCTCTGTTTCTCACCCGATTTACCTCATTTTTTTTGTTTTGTAGCCATTGAATATATTGAGTGTTATCAAATGTGAAAAAGTTATTTTTTTCTATGATCGAAGTTCGATTACTGGACGATCCCTTGTATAAAGAATTTTGGATTTCACGCAGCAGAGCCAAGACCACAACTAGTTTTGTTAAAATTGTACTCATAATTGTCACAGTACACTGATTGTTTCGGAAACAACTTTATTTGATCTACATTATTAACAGACTATAGATAGTTTCTCCTTTATGTAACACTTTGTACCGTATCGATTACCTATAATTTTATAATATCAATACACGTTTCCTTATTCACTTAAGTATATATATATAAATGTATGTTGAGTCTTTGTCTGCTTTTGTATCTTTGTTTGGGGGAGGAAAGGGTTATATGAGACGCCAAGCAACTAACCCTGATAACTCGAACAGTCTGATACCAAGTCTCCTGCGCTAAAATGACAGTCTGGTACAAGTCGAACAGCCTCTCAGAGCCATGGATAATTGACGATACTATAAATTGTCTCCGTATTACTCTTACGCTTTGTAGAACGTACATCGATACGACAAGATTTTGTCCTGTAATTTACGTTTTTAATATTTATCGTTATACTTTGACCCATTTAAATGATAGCTTTTATAAGTTATAGCCTTTTATAGATTTTGTTATAAAATCTAACACCTAACCTAAAAAAACTGGTATTGGGACCAAATTATCACTGTTTTTAGTATTTAAATTGTGTAAGTATTTTACTAAACCCAATTTTCCATAATAAGAAAGATGTATTAGAAAGATAGAGCTAAAATTATTTGCCGCATTATAATAAAAAAAAAACACCCTTTCATATTCGATTGATATTACAAGGTAGGAAATAAAAATGGCGAAGTAGTTGTTTGTTTATTTTATGTTTGTGCACGCGCTACAAACGACTCGTGCTCACCCATCTTTAACGAATGTATTTGATCGAATTAATTAATTACGCTCTTTTTTAAACGTTCGTAATTAATTGGACACATTTCGAGATGTTTCCTGAACGCTACAAAGTAATTAAGTACTAGACTAATCAATTAATTTCCGATTTATCATTCCAAACATTTTAATGTTTTTATTGTTTCGCTTATATCAGCCATTAGATTTATTATTTTAGTTCACGTGGAAATGATTTTGTTACATTATTGGAAATACGTTTTTCATCTAGAACTACAATTATAGATGAAAAACGTATTAACTTTTTGAAACTATAATTTTCACATTACTATTTAATCTGTAGAGTATTTTTAGTGATTTAAAATTACCTCCGTTACATCTTATCGTTGCTTCTCTCCCATACAAGTGTATTATGTGTAGATTATACAGTTTTGTTAAAAGTTGTATCTCTGGCAATGAAAGTTTCATCAAAATTTATTCATCTGGATTGGACATTACGGAGTAAGAACATTGACAAATAATGCTTAGTTATATTTTAAATACGTTGTATTTTATTTTAAGTAATACTTAATGTTTTCATTATTTTGTTTTTTACAACTCGAAAGAAAAAAATACATTATGTATGAAGTCGTAAGATCTCCTTATCTAATCAAGTATACGTCTATTTGCTGTTCATACCCATGAAATATGGAATACACTATCTAAATCTACAAACAATTTATACATATTAATACAAATGAAGCGTTTGCTGCCTACGATACGCTTAAACTGATTTTCATAAGGCTTTGACCGCCAGACATACAATCTTTCTAGCTAATATATTATTGACCATATTCATAGAGGCGGTAGTAAATTTGTTTTTCTTGTAATCTAGACCTTTAAAAAGATACGCTACCCTAATGTTTTTTAAATAATACTTAAAAACCTGATACTTACTGACTTCTATGTCCTATTTTATTTTTACAATATGTTTTATGTACAGAAAGAGATATATAAGCACCACGTGGTTTACTCTCTTCTTCACGGCAAGGAAATAGACATCGCTGAAGAAGTATCGTTTACAAAAATTCTAGTTACTTAAAACAGTAATAAGTTTATATTAAATTGAACTATTGGTATAATTTTTCACATAAAGACTAAGTGTCTATGGAGTATTTTTTTTATCCAGATACAGAATTCTATCCAGGGGTCCTACCCAAGTTAGTAGTAATCACTAACGCAAATAGAAAACGGAAAAATGTATGGACATGACGTGAGATGAAGTAACTTAGCTGGGCCCCTAGTTGTCTTCGAGTGAAGAACAGACACCGTCCGTACTTTTCATTTATTTATATGAGTACTTGTCCAGTGGACGACTTTTTAATTATAACACTAAAGTTCATCAATAACCACAAGATTAAAAAGATTAAAGAAAATCGGTTCAGAAACAGAGGGGGGAGATGTCGGCATCAACCTTGCTAAATATCCTTCCATCGCTCGGGCACAGAACTTTATTCTCTATGAAATGTATTTTTTGTTATTTTTTAAACTTCTGACAAGGTCTATACAAAACTGTATCATAATCGGTTGAACAGTTAAGACCTGAAAGCGTAACAGACCCGCATTTATATTTGCAATACCTGTAAGGGTGAAGAATTTAGCTAGATTTTGCTTGCGGCTTTACTCAATTTACTGTATATTTCACACGTAAAATACAGGCCATATAACTGGTTGGTAATGTAACTATAATTAGCTAGCTTAAGTTAAGGAATTTTTAAAATATTTATTTTTTCCTTTATCCATTGCAAACAAAGCATTAATTACAGAAAAATAAAACAGAGAACATTTTCCGACGGGCCTTGCCGCGTTTTCCCGCCTTGATGATAAAAAAAAATCCCTAAAAGTCAACTGCAGCGCCATTTCCGAATCCAACTGTAAATCTAAACTATTTTTGAATCCAGCTGAACACTCATACATAATTTCATGAAAATCTGTCCAGCCGTTCAGGAGAAGTTCAGCGACAAACACAAGAACAAAAAAATCATATATATAAAGATAAAACAAAAACTATTTCTATGAAAACGGAGTAGCGTGCGGAAGTTAGTATTTTATAAAATTCGTTTGGAAAGATCTACAAGCCCTTTGATAATGTTGAGAGTAATGTACAAGTTTACATCGTAGTAAGTGGAGAATATCCAGAACTAGATAACTCGCCCACTCATTTCCTGCAGCAAGCCCGAGGATATGAAGTCATCTACACCGTTTGCGAAACGTTACCGTGAAAATATAAATACCACACACCTATTATCTTGTCACCAAGTAATATTAATAAAGACACAAGTTATTAAATACATATGGGGCATTCCATGCCAATTCGGATGGTTTGAAAAAAAAAAATGTAATACCTCATTTTTATAATATGTTTTAGTACCCACAAAATAAATTTTGAGATTGTTTTTAGAACTATTTAAAGATTTGATTCTTTATGTTTTTATTTTATTGAACATAACCTTTTTAAAAATGGTCCAAATTTGATTTTTTTTTCTACATGCCCTTTATAGAAAAAAATAAATAGAAGATATTTCGAATTTTATTTATACAGGTTCTGGAATTTGAAATTTTGAACAAAGTACCCTTCGAGTTCAGAAGTTACAAGCATTGCTTACGTTAATTACTTGAAGGGTCCCTAAAAGCGACTTTATTTAAGTATTGTTTATAAATATAGAGGTTTTATCCATATATGTTTATGATCAAACATATCAAGATTGTTATTCTAACATTTATCGCGGTCGTCCGTTTCCCCAATTCGCGTCAAACGCGAGCCGTGAATCAGCAGCGGCCGCTACCGGCGACATCCTGCTTTACTACAATTGTTTCTAATGATAACGCTTCCTTCCACGGTGTCTCACTCGACACTGATCGCTGATGACATAACACACCTTCCTTCAATTCCTTTATAATTCAAATCTATACATATATAAATATCTCGAACTCGCAACTCCTCGTCGTAATTAACAAGTTCCGTGACAAGTATTTTTTGCCCGACATGTCCTTCAGAACATTTAATGTTTTAACAAGTAGTGATAATGTTAATGTTTGTTACTTTCAGACAAAAGTGCTGAACGGATTTTTATAAAATAGAGTACAATACACTAAAATTTCTTATAAGATGGATCCAAATAACACAAACGAAATAATCTGTACATATATTGTTTAAATTGGCCAAGATATAGCGATAGTTGTCAAGTAAAATCAAAAATACTGCATAAAAAATCAACACTGAATACTATATGTTGTTATCTTTGCATCGTCCATGATTATGGTACAATTTCATCTAAGCCTAGCTAACTAATACCCTTAAGTGTAAAATCTGTAGCAAAGTGCCTACAAGTGTGTTCCGGCACTTTCGGCAGCTGCAATTTAGAGCCAGTCCTAGGGTCAGCGTATTTCTCCTATTACACCACATTTACCTTAGATAAGATTGTAGTCAAAAAATCTATAAGCTCTCAAAAGGAAAATAAAGATCTTGAAACATTCTTCATTGGAGCTCTGCTCCTATTGGTCTTAGTACGATGATATATAATCCACAGCCTTAATAATAAATAGACCAGTAGTTCTTGAGATTAGCGAGTTCAAACAACAAACTCTTCAGCTTTCTAATAAATATTAGTATAGATGACTGATTTTCATACAAATTTTCATTCCCCCCTTTGTACTACTTCAGGGGTTGATTTCCCTTAAAGCCTTAGAGCTCACCTACAGTGGAAAAGGAACTCGCAAGCCAATATTTATGGCCCTAGGTACAGTAGCTTGAGCTGCGAGTTCATATGTTACTCTACAATTTGACCAACACAACATTTGAAACTGCAATGATAAATTATATTATATTACAAAATAACAAGTTCTTAATGATTTTAAGCAATCAAATCATACAAATCTCACGTTTATTCACGAATAAGGTTTAATATCTGTTGAATTAAGCAGAATATGATGTTGAATTAATGGTGTCCAATTACACAATCTATAATTCGCCTTATTTATTTTATTACCGGCCATAAAGTCGAGAAGTTTGCCAAAAATAAAGGAAAATCAGATTTTTAACCTGTGACATAAAAACTTGGTACAGTCTTGGTCAAATAGACAGATTCAAAAAGTGTGAATATGTCTTTTTTTTGCCAACCAATCTTCCAGTAGATTATTACTGCCATTATCGAATAGGTTATATTACAAGTTTCTAGGTGGCCGTCTTGTTAGTAATTGCTAGGAAGTTTTTGTGACAAGTCAAAGTCCATGCTCCGTGGCATTATTTCCGATCCACTTCACAAGTGCACAATAGTTAACACGGTTAAGAGCTAATATAAACTAAATTGCCTAAATTATTTTTTATAAAGTCAGCTATCTGCCAGTGAAAGTCTCTTGAAGATCAATCTTATCGTTTTGGATATAGTACTGCGAGCGACGCCACGGTTAACAGTTAGTATAAACTAAATAGCTTGAATTACTTTCTATAAATTCAGCTATCTGCCATTGAAATATTCGCGAAGATCGGTCTAACCATTTTGGAGTTAGTACTGCGGGTGAAGCCACGGTTAACAGCTAGTCTAAATTAAAATAGGCCAAATTATTTGTTTTGATGTCCGCTATCTATTAGTGAAAGTTCCGTGAAAACCGGTTCAACCGTTTTTAGATAGCATTGCGGACGAAGCCGCGGTTAACACTTAGTCTAATTTAAAGTAGCCTAAAATCCCGCTGTAATTTGAGCTATCTGTCAGTGAAATTTCCGTCAAAATCGGTCCAGCCATTTCGGATATTATCCAGAACAAGCAGACAGACAGACAGACTGACCGACAAAAATTTTAAAAATTGCATTTTTGTTATCAGAAGCGTGTATACTTTCATACCCAATTAGTATTTTTTATTTATTCCGATATTACATACAGACACTTCATTTTTATTATATGAATATATAAATAAATATTTATCTATATCTTTCTTCTTAGTCTAGGTTGGTGATTAAAATCCGTGTCTTTTTGATAAGTGCTTTTGCAGTTTTTATTATTTTATTTGGTCGAAAATTAAGTAATAAGATATTTATTTTAATTCAAATAAGTTTTATAAAAAATGTCTATATAAATTAACGAGACTGTACAAACGTAGACGTCATACAAAGCTGGTGTAGGCAAGATGACGAGGTACGTCAGCGGACCTTATAAAGATACGGTCTCCCACGCTGCGCACGCGCCGATCGCGTTCAATCCCCGCAATTTCGTTCCAAGTTTATGTCTTAAAATATTAAAATACCGATGACTTTCGCTCCAACGTTGGACCCATTTATATTGGTTTTTATTAATAAACGATGATATTTGTAACATGTCAGGTGAATTGAAGACATTACTTCTAAAAAAAGATGACAATCTGCACATTTTCCATTATGAAGCAAAGACCATATTGCTAGGGAAGGCACGGACTGACTTAGAACGCCAGCAAACAGTGTATGTCGATTAGGATTAGTAAAAATTGATATGTCTACAATATCCTATTACATTATGGGAGACTCGATAACAATAAAGAAGCGGTTAAGTTTTCTTACGACAATTCAATTTTTTGTTAATTATAATAGATTAATATCCCTGAGCTGCCAGAGACAACTTATTTTTAAATAAATAAAACCGTAAGTTCTAAGTAATATTTCATGTAGTAAGTAAGAAAACTTGGGCAATCGCAGAGGTGGAGCCAGTGGCCAATGTGTAGAAGCAGTATCGCTAGATAATTTCCGCAGACTACAACTTCTGCCAGACGCTTTATAGCAGGCAAGAAAATGAGTGAACTTTGTTAAATGCTTGACTGTTAAATATGTTATTCATTTCTAGATAACTATTACAAAATTATATTTTATCAGTCAGGCAGACTGTAACGGCCAAACATCCCGGCAGACGTGAGAAATAGTCTAAGCGTCAAGCGTTATAAGTACATGAAACACTACTCAGAACTTAAGGTTACATTTATTTAAACATAAGATGTGTCTGGCAGCTCGAAAATCTTGGACTATTAGTATTCTTGAATCCTAACTGTAATTGTCTGACGTTTGTAATCTGTCTGATGGTCCACAACAGATATGCCGGTTTGGTGAAGCTTTTACAATAGATTTTAGTACTATTTACATTTTTCCATATAATTTCAGCAGTAATTATGAAAATTTGCGAGAACTGGCTTATAATTGTTAGAACGTATATAGGAATTACGCTCTAATAACGAAGAAAAAAACAATCTATCTATCTAATCTAGATAACGTTGTATCCCTGAAATAACTCTTTTAGAGGACATTGGAGAACCGAAATTAGACTGTAACCAACCGAATTGTAAATTACTACGGCATTGAAAAATATAACAGTACAAAATTCAACTTAAAGCATAACAGTAGTTCTCATTACAGCTTAATTTCTTCCATTATTTGCGTTCACTTGTCCGTACCACCATACATTTACTTTGGCAGTGTCATCACTGCCGTCTCATTCTGTAATATATAAGAAAGAATAGCAAATGATATTCTAACACAGTCCTTAAACTCAACAACTTATTTCTGACTAACCTCAGTTAAATTGCCATTGATTTGGTATGAAATTCTTTTTTGACCAGCTTAATTAAGTCATACCTGCTTAGTATATAATAGGTTCCGTGCAAGACACACTTCGATTGCTACACCTCGTAGGTAAAATAAAATGTATTTCTTCTCACAATGGGACCAAGTTAATTCTCAGGAGAATTTGCAGTATATTAAAGAGTTTAAACGTGGAGAAAGGTATCGTTTAGTGTGATGAAAATATCCTAAAACGTATTGTAGTTATCATAGTTTTCTATTTAAAATACTTGATGTGTTTAATTTATATTAAATTTTAAAAGCAGGTGTGTTTGTTGGCACACGCCCTCCTATATAGATCATTAAAAAAGTTATAAAATCCGTTTCATTATTAACTAAGTGTCGTTTCGGTTGCGTCAATGATCTGATATGTAATGTGAGTATTATGCTAACCGCCGCCAACGGTTTTACCTAATCTAGGCACAAGCGGCCTTCCGGTCTGATGTACGGCAGGCTGTCTGAGAGCTAAATTACCTTATGCGATATAAAACTTTTATATTGCTCCTGTCTCTGCTAGAAATTTGGTAGAGTTTCAGCTTTTATGTCATAAATATCTTTTTAAATACAGTTATAGAAGCACAGCACAGTGACTGCATTCTGCCTTAGATATAACTACAATCACTAGAAACACTAACAGGCAAATTTGGTAGTCTACTTTGCAGCGTAGTGCGTAATTGCATTAATTAATATATTAATAGCAAAGTAGATCTTTATGGAAAGGGGATCCAGAATTAGACTAAAAAAAGAATATGGTGTCGTGGGACACCAGGTAGGAACGAATTTCCTTCGGCTAAAGTAGAATCAACACAATTTGCAGAAAAAAATCGTGTGTATGTAAAATAACAAAATATGTCTCTTTATTTTTGTTTAACAACATAAAATTACATAGAAATACAAATAATTACAAAGAAGGAGAAAGAGAAAGGTATTATACACTACTCGCTTGTGTATACGACTATCGCGCCTGCGCACGTCTCATTTAACGATTTTATTCCACGCACTTTTCGTTACGGTTTTACTATCACATTTTTTCAGTTCGGTCGCGCAGCAAAATCTCTATCTCCTCCAAGCCTGCCGTAAGGAACTTCGTTCCAATAATTTTACTTGTGTTTGTGATTAAAATTAATTCATTTCTACGGTTATACTTACGCAATATCAAACTAGCACTAGCTTCTGCCCACGACTTCGTCCACGGAATGATCCATGAAATGATTACTTTGAGCAAACGCTAAAATGCAACGGAAGCACTTAAATTGAATTAATGTATTTGAACCGAAATTTGGAGTTCATTTTAAAGGCATAACAAGAAGGTAACCATTTTGTAGGACCGCTTCACAACTTGACAATGGACATAAAAATCTTTAATAAAGATGATTCGTTGCCAAAGTAGGAATGAGAAAAACAACTCCCCCAATGATACATGATACTATACGATAATTATTTATCAAAAATGTTATAAACACTTATGTAATAAGACTATTAATCATAAAGTTATAGTTCAAAGGATTTTAGTAACAAGTAAATTTTTTAAATAGATAATTGAATCAAAATTAGAATACAACATTTTTAACTACATGAGATGATTTAAAAAAAACAAGATAACCACTACAAAAAAAATATGTCCTGCGCCGCGTCTGCCTGTCTTTTTGTTCGAGATAAACTCAAAAACGGCTGAACTGATTTTCATGCAATAAATTAATAGATAGAATGATTCACGAGGGAGGCTCAGTATAATTTGTCAAAATGTTGTGTAAATTGGTTGAAACATAATGATAATTGCTGGGAGGCAGAATTAAAGCAGTTTGGGAGCTTTCGTCAAATACGCTGCCTAATTCCCTTTAAGATATAAGAAAACAATTAAGATAATAAGCGACGCAGGCGAAGTTGGCGATATCAACTGGTATACTAATCATTCCAAAGAAAGTATACAACAAACACAAGCGCAGATAAACAAATACATGCCATTTATTATTTTCATTTGTTTACGGGCATCAGCTACTGTGTATTGTCATATATGTAAAACAACGCACGTCTAAGATGTAAATAACTATGTTGAGATTTTTCCAGAACACACAACACAATCGGATTTCCTTGTTGTTCATCATATTTAAAGCACTTTTATGTAATAATCTGACAACTAAAGATCAGAGAGAAGTCATAATCTTTATCTATACATATAATATGAATGTAAGTCTAAGGTGTTTATACTATGTAAATTATTTAAAAAAAAATGTTTGCCTGTCTGTTTGCTTGAACACACATCACAGCTAAGTACTGCGTTCACGACAAAACTTTATCAAGAAAATCATAAAGCATATCCGCGAGTAACATTCAGTATTGGTTTTATTAAAATCTGTTCACTCTATCAAAAGTTATTGTAATTTTATTGGCGACGCAACTTACGTACAAGAGAAAAGTAGATAATTATAATCAGATGGTTTTATTAGAAATAAAACCTTTTATCGTAAATAATTATGACATGTAAGAATCACGTAATGCGTATCATAGCGTACCAAGCTATCTAAATATGTGACAGAAGATATATTCCGAATTTTTCTTTAAAATAAAATTTTAAATAACATTTTTATGTCTTTGACTTAACGGACTTTAGTCAAAATAAAATAGTTACTGTTTTATAACATTACATTAATGAGTATAACCTTAATAATAACCTAGTTTTTGATGGAATTATGACCATTAGCGGTAACCTCGGAGGTCAATCGTTCATTGACAAATGCTCAAGAAAGATTTTAAATAGTCCATTCAGGGTATCCAACGATAAATAATTATCCCGGCAAATTACCTATGATTAATAAAATTATACGTATGTAATGAGACAGCATGTCGCATCTTCCTTCCGGCAGCGCGGACGCACAATGGACCGCGATTCTCACGATGTTAGCTAACTGCATAGCCTGAATAAAACAGCTGGTTCAATTCACAGTAGCGTTTTTAGAGTTAAGATTGCGTTCACGACGCTTACAGTTTTTATTGTCATTCAGCGGTCGTGGAACAAACGGATGTTTACTGACTATTGGCTTGACGGGCTTTTACAACAACACTGGACTACGAAGGTAATCACTAAAGACACTTCGCTGCTTGGCAACAAGCTCAAAGGTGCCAGTCTCCAAATCTTGGATAGAGTAACGCGAATCTGTCTAAATTGATCTAATCAATACTAATATTATAAAGAGGTAAAGGTTTGTGAGTTTGTGACGTTGTAGGGGGTAATCTCAGAAACTACTGATCCGATTTGAATAATTCTTTCAATGTTATATAGCTCATTCATCGAGAATGGTTATAGGCTATATATTATCACGCCAAGATCAATAGGAGCGAAGGACAGATGAAAAATGTTTCAAAATCGGGATGTTTTTTCCTTTTGAGAACTGCTGCGTGTTAGTGTATCTATTCCATGCGAACGAAGTCGCGGGCAGAGGCTAGTCATACATATATGTATTCGTGAGGCACACATATGTATCGACATGTGAGCGTGTGGTACAATCGATATTTTTAAGTGCTGTCTTCGATGGTTGAAATATTTCTCTTTCAATTATAATTTACCTTCATTGTCTTTTGTAGTCCGGTGAAGCTGTAAAGGCCTTTCAAGGCCAATAGCGTAGTCAGTTCGAAAAGAAAAAAAAACATGTTATCAGAATAGGATTAAAAGCATTTCGAAATTAGCTAAACCCAATTTTAATCTTTCGTATAACATGTTTCATTTTTGAAAGATTTCCAGTATTTATATATCGAAAACGAAGTTCAAAATTTACTTTACACAAAGTTTTTAGTTTTTTCAAGTTATACTTCTTTTGGCGCGTAAAGGAAAAATGATGAAAGTAAATTTTACGATGCGCACGCACACCGTCACGAAAAACCGACACCCTGAAGTTAGCTATAGTCAACATTTTGTTTCTATCTATTTTTTGTTTGTATTTCTTTGTATTATAACTTTTAATGTGTTAAATGAAACCGTTACAAAGGCTAACATTAAAAAATCCACTCTAAAATTGTAATAGTTAATTTAAATAAAAATAATATATAGTTAAATTAAAAAAAAAAGCATAAAAGCACCCAATAGTTGCTCGTCGATGTGATTTTTTACGCACACAATAAGGAAAAAAGCCGAAAATAAAAAAAAAGTGCGAACTAAGAGTCTGCAGAACAGAAGCAAAAAAAAATGTATTAAATACCTTTTTATAGTTGTTTATTTAGTGTCGTTTTTTCTACAAACGTAGAATAAGGCGAAAGAGAAAATTTTTGAAAAGATTTTTATCTTTTTACGTCAAAGAAGTATAGCTTCTAACGCATGTACACACACTAGTCCGTCCGGTGAAGCTGTAAAGGCCTAGTCAGGCCAACAGCGTAGTAAGTTCGAAAAAAAAGGCTTGTACACACTCCCTTTTTTATTATTTTCATATTATACATGTACAAAATTTGAAGGTCTTGAAACATAATGTATCATATTAGGAAAGGCTAAATTGCATTTAGCTAATTTTCTAATGTAACGGCTTAAACACTGATTTCATGCTTCAGAAACATTAATATATTATGTTATAATTTTAATTATAATAGTTTTTGGATCCGAGCAAGTTGTATAGTAGCATATCTTTTGGTGACTTACGAAAAAATAATTTTGGAAATAACGCTTGAAAAATGTTTTTAAACTCATAAAGTATCATTACATATAAATATAAATACTCCCGTAAAAAAAAAATATCAGAACAAATTTTAGAGACGTAAAGATTCGGTCAGAAATTAGAGATCTAGTAATATAATCATCAATTCAATACGTAAGCCACTTTATACTGTACTCTTAGAAGTCTTAAACCAAAAGTTTTCGAGTTCTTTTTTTTTTTTTCGAAATCTCTACGCTATTGACCCAGCAAGGTCTTAACAGCTTCACCGGACTACTAAGGCGAGCGCTTAAGGCACTCAACCGATTTTATTTTGGCAACCAGCTCAAGGATGCACGGCGCACCTCGGCTTGGCCGTTGCCTGTTGCATGCAAAATCGCGACCTATCTTAGCTAAACTAGCTAACTATTCATATATGTATGAGTTGTTGAAACGTATATGTGTACCAAGCATACACGCCTCAACAACTCCTCCATATATTTATTATCGGAAAATTGAGAATTTTTCAGTTCGATGAGGGAAAAAAGTAAACCCGTCCACTTTCATGTGTAAGCGTGTAGGCGTGCACGTGTGTGGGGGTGATCGTGTAGTGTTGTAGCAGTGATGTATGTTTGTGTGTCACCGTATCGCGCAAGCAACGCACTCAAGGGCTCCCTACCGAGGGAGGCCTAATCGGGTGTGCGGGAGCGAAATTAACCCCCAAACCACGGCGGCGTGACCTGTGGTTACGCGGGCGTGGGCGCGAGCACGCTCTGTTTCGAGGGACAGGCTGGTACTGATCGTTCGCTGACGTGATTGGATCAGGAGGGTCGGTAAAAATGCATCGCGGACGTCTTTTATAACGCGCAGCGTTAGGTACGGGTTCATAGTTTGCGGCGGATACCACTAACGGACTGGGATGATTCATGATTCGTGGCTTTTTCAAAATAGCTAATCGTAAGTGATTTTACGTACGCCCAGATAGAAGGGATCTCTAGGTCTCTATGGAGATCGACTCTCCGAATGTACCACGGAGCACCGGTCACTTTACGTAAAACACGATTTTGGAGAACCTGCAGCTTATGAATGTTATCTTTGGACATATGCGCAAAAATGGGGCAGCTATATGTCATCACGGGACGGATACACGTCTTATACAAAGTGAGCTTGTGTCTGAGGGACATCTTACTCTTATGACAAAGCAACGGATGGAGGCGACCCAAGACCATAGCGGCTTTGTTTCGCACTCGCAAATGTTTGTCTAATGTGACACCGAGATATTTGACCTCTTCGACCCGAGGGATATCGATTCCGTATAGCCTGATGGGCTCAAATTTATTTGCACGTTTCGTGGGATCGAAGAGTATTGCGGCACTCTTATCGGGATTAACTTCTATGCGCCATCGACGAAACCATTCACCGAGAGTATGAACGGCTTTTTCGAAGCGCATTGAGTTCATTCGATTCTTCCGCAAATTACTATAACATTCACATGTTTATTGAACGATCTGTAAGGTCGAATCTGTGTCGACTGTGCGTTTCGCAGAAAGGTTGCATTCGTTTTCTAAAGAAATTGTTTTCATTAGCAGCACTGTTGATTAGATGTATTTTTAATACTATCCAAAATCTCATCTCTTATTCATCCAAGCTATATGCTAATGACTCATATCATAGAGTTATCATAGATCTTGGCCAGCGTAAATGAATGCATTTAACTAAAATGTAGAGTTTATTCCATAATACACTTACCCATGAGAAAACAAATGAACCAAGGATAAATGCCTGCCTTTTGTTTTATGGGAGCAAATAAATGAATAAACAAACAAATTGAGAAAACATGGCAAAGGGCTCATAGAATTTGAAAAATGTATGACCTATAACCATCTACGATTAATTCCGCGTCGAATGGTTGTGGTTTCATGCTGATTCATGCAGTTTCATGCGGTCCAGTAGTTTTTGAGTTTACCTAGGATAAAGAAAACAAACTTTGCTTATCTATACTAATATATAAAGCTGAAGAGTTTGTTTGTTTGTTTGTTTGGTTGAACGCGATAATCTCAAAAACTACTGGTCTGATCTGAATAATTATTTCAGTATTAGATAGCTCATTTACAAAAATGTAAAAAGTTTGAAAATCGTTTTTTTTTTCTTTTGAGAGCTTCCGATACGTGTTAATGTTAGCTCAAAGTAACTAACGCGGACGAAGTCGTGGGTAGAAGCTAGTATATAATAAAAATGTTTATCTAAGATGTCTGTACTTTTTAGATTTTTAGAAAAAAAAATTTACAGGTATCTTGGTAAAAGTAATAAAATATATAACAATCATTTTTAGAAATGCCTGTCTGTTTGTTTGTTTAAACATGCATCACTACTAAAGTACTGCCTTCACTATAATATCTCGTCAAGAACACCATAAAGCATATTCTCGAGTAGCATTCAGTAGTTTCATTAAAATCGGTTCACTCTATCAAGAGTTATTGTGATTTTAATGACGACGCGACTTAAGTTCGAGAGAGAAGTAGATAAGTAAATGGACTCAATACACTCAGATTATTTATCACTTTTTTTTTACATAGGTTCGATTCGGACGGAGTCGTGGCCATAGCTAGTATTAAATAAAGAAAAACATGAAGCGCAAGCTATAAGTTACGTTAAAGAATGTAAAAAGTAGCTGTGATAGGACACTCACATAACAGTTATTGCATGCCCAAATAATTCACAATGCATTAAAATTATTAGTGACTCACGTGTGCTATTCTGATATATATTATTTATTAAAATGCCCTAAGTTTTGCGTTATTTGTATATTTCATTTTAACTCATTTCTCTTTGTTAAAGTTCTTATTTACTAATAATACGCGAAAAAGTTTTTTTTTTTTCGAAATGACTACGCTATTGACCCAGCAAGGTCTTAACAGCTTCGCCGGACTACATGAAAAAGTTACACACGTTTGTTTCTTAAGCAGTGTTATTATGTTTCAAAGACACTGCAGTGATATTTGTAAATGCTTTAACACACCTTTTTAATTGTTTTTTTTTTTTTTAACTTTCTTTTTGGTAATCAATCTTTCAGATTATTACTGCCATTGTCGAGTAATCAATAATATTACAAGCGTCGTACGATTATAACAATATCAAGCGTCGTGTCAATCAATATTCTAACAAGATGGTGGATCTCTTGTTAGAACCCTCCAGGGAGTTTTTGTGGCACCTCAGAATTTCACGCTCCGTGGTATTATTTTCCATTCACTTCACTTATGCACAATAAACTAACCATATTACATAAAACACCACCAACTTTACACAATATAGAGTCAAGAAACACAAGATTATGAATAAAATATAAAATCCACTACATGACAGACTGAAATCCCGCCAAAAACTCTTTTTAATTGTTAATACTGTTTATTTGTTTCTTTTATACACGCGAAGGAGCTGAAAGAGATATGTTTCACGAACGAATAAATGGATGAAAAAGGACTTTACAGGAGCGAAGAAATGCTTTTCTATTTTTTTTTTTATTATTACAAACATTGCTTTTACTTGTGTAAATGACGCGATATTCTTAAGTATGGTCCGGTGAAGCCTTTTTTTCTCTAACTACGCTGTTGACCTAGCAAGGTCTTAACAGCTTCACCGGACTACTAAGACGAGCGCTTAGGGCACTCAGCCGAGACCGTGAAGCTGTTAAGACCTTGCTAGGTCAATAGCATAGTCAGCTCGAAAAAAAAGCGATATCTAAAAATACATTTAGTACTAAATAATTCAACCAATAAAACACTAAATATGTTGTTACATTTAAGCAATAAAATATTGAATTTTAATGTATTAAGTTAAAATAAATAAATTGACATACGAAACCATTCAGCATACTGAATCAATGATATTACCAATATACTATGTAATATCATTGTACTGAATGATGAAATTAACTCACTAACGTATTCCGATTACAGGCTTAATCGTTCGTTAGTTCATGTCTAATAACAAAAGACCACCATCATCAAAAAACTATGATCACAAATTTAATTTCAACGCTAACCATATTTACATAAAGATTATAATAATGGCGGGCTTTGTACAACATTTTTTTCTTTTTTTTTTGAAGCACAAGCAACGATATTGTTCAGCCAATCAAGATGTTGATAACGCGTGTTTGATGATGCTCGATCAAACAATAACGCGATGAGAGGCAGGTGACACGTGCGTTTCGAAAATGTTTTTTTAGTACGTTCGCGCACCCCCCATGCGGTGCAACTAGTTTTAGACTCGATTTACTGTATATAGAGCAAAATTACAATATTTCGAAGATGCGTCAAGTCTGTGCATATTTATTGATTCCTCAATTTATTGTACAGTTTGTTATTATATCTCTCACAGCTTATATTAATTACACGATTGTGTTGCCAATTTCCAACAACGCGATATTCTTAATTTTACAAGCAACAATACTGAAATATCACGGAGGTCGTAAACTTAAATTTAAAAATACAGTAATACAACAAAAAGTACGTCTCCATATATTTTCTGTGGAAAAATACATCAATGCGATATTATGTTGATCGAATATTTGCCCACACAAGGTCGTCTGCATTTATTCGTAGTTAAATGCATAACAGACAACTGCATTCACTCACTATGTATTATTTATAAATAGCCAATCTTCGTTTACAATCATTTTATTGGCAAGTATTATAATGTTCTGGGTTTCTTCATACTGCATACGGAGACAAAACCGCGACATTGTATTTTACTATATGAGAGCAATGGTCACGCATTGACATACAAGGAGAAGCAGACAAGAGGGCTCGTTGAACACAAATTCGACTTCATCACATTTAAGTATTAAATAAACTATATAGATACTATTTTGGTACTTATGTCACCTAATTATTTTACATATTTATTTCACACATTATTTGTTGAATATATATTTAAACTTAACTAATAAAAAAAAAAATACATTTCAAAATTAGCAAAGCGTTTTCTTGAATTTTTTGGCGGGGTCTTAGACTGGCATGTAGTGCTTTTTTTTATTCATAATTTTGGATTAGTTGTCCGTATATTTTGTAATATTGGTAGCACTTTACGAGTACGTAATATAGTTAGGTTTTGTGCAAAAATGAAGTGCATGGGAGGTAATACCACGGAGCATACATTTTGAGATATCACAAAAACTCCCTAAAAAATCTAAAAGAGGAGGCAACTATCTTGTAGGAACATTTAAATCATCATAAGACACTTTGAAATAACAATACCAACTTTATAATAGCAATAATAATGTTCAAAATTAATTGCGAAACTAGGAAGAACACCTTTTCCAGAAAATCAGTTTAACTGTAAATACTAATAATACTAACCTATATCAATGTAATCATATTTACAAAGCGTTAGAGAGATGAACAATTGTTTATATATATCATTTACACAGTATTAAACAAAGTCGCCTACTACGTCTGTCTGTCTGTCTATTCGCGATAAACTCAAAAACTGCTGAACGGATTTTCTTGCGGTTTTCACCAGTATGCAAAGTGATTAATGAGGAAGATTTTAGTGTATAATTTGTCAAGGATTTTTTTTTATTAGGGTGGGACAACGTCTGCCGGGCCAGCTAGTATATAATAAAAAAAAATCTAATGAGTCTGTACTTTTTGATTTTCGTAAAAAAATTTGTTGCAGGTGTAGACAGACACCTGAGGAATAGAGGAGGAATATGTAACAAAATAAATTTCAATAATTTTTATAAATGACTGTATGAATACGCAAATACTGCGTTCACGATAAAACCTCGTCGAGAAAATCGTAAAACATAATATATTCTAGTAACATTTAATCTTTGTTTCGTTAAATTCGGTTTGATCTATCAAAATCAATTGTAATTTTAATGACGACGCGATTAAAGTACGAGAGAAAGTAGATAGTAATTAGACATAATACATTCAGATGACTAAATTAGTCACTCTTTTGAAAATCGCGGGCAAAGCTAGTTTTAAATAACAATATACAATGTATAGTTCACAGATAACGTGTCCACAGAATATATTATACTTTATTAAAGAGGCACAGAAACGAAATATTTTAATCTATGGCATCGTTATAAGTACGTTTTTGTTGCGCACACGCAGCGCCGCACGTGCCGTCATCTGTCGCAGGAAGAGCCGCTCAACTGGAAGATGGGCTTCTGACAATAATAACCTCACAGGTCACAGGTGCCTCGCCATGATAAAAACCAAATGTAAAAACAAAAACCCTTTTAAGCCAAATTAATTTTGACAGTTTTATTTTAAAGGCGTTAAACTGTTGGCAAAGATATTAATAACATTTGATGAATTTAAAGAACGTACTTAACTCTATTTGTATATCAATATTCGAATACCTTATACAGTTACGGACAAAATGTTTTATATCCTAGCTTTTATGAAATTTTAACTAAAATCTTTATAGGCACATAATTATTTTTTAAGTTTACTAGATGTATCAGCGCTGTACACATGTTTTTACATCTGATTATGTGCTTCGTTTTCGTAAAAAGGATTTTATTATTTTGTTAAATTACTGGCTGCCTTTTATTTATATTGTAAATTTTCGATACTACTTCTTTATAACCTTTCTATCTATTTTATGATATCTATGTTAAATTTTATCATTATTGCTTAGCTAATATGAAAAGATATAATAATATGTTACCTATATAAACCTATAAATAAGTGTCGTCAAAAACGATTCAGCCGTTTCGGTAATTTTTGTAGGTGGTAGAGCCACGATGAAGCTATTACTGGTTTCAGCATGAATGGGTCGGCTCGCCCGGGGTAATAACACCCGATCCACAGAAAACCGACGTAAAGTAACAATGCTTGCATTGTTGCGTTTCGTTCGGTCAGTGAGACCGCTAAAGGTCCATCTTCCCTCCCCTCTCCCCCACTTCCTCCCTCTTCACTCTTCCCCCTAATCCACAACCACAGGCTGGCACCGCACTTGCAACTCCCCTGATGTTGCTAGTGTTTATGGATGGCGGTGATCACTTAACACCAGGTGACCCGCAGGTTCGTTTACTTCCTATGACATAAAAAAAAATTAGCTAGAACAGAAAACTCTACAAGCTTATTTATATAGGTGTATACAGACAATTTTGATTCAGGAATTTTATTTATGCTTTAAATTTATACACTAACTAACCGTTGCGTTGCCCTGATTGCAAGAAAATCTATTTCTACTGAACGTTTACGAGTTTATCGCGAACAGACAGACAGACAGACATGGCGAGAGGCTTTATTTTACAATATATAATGATAGTAATAAAAACAATATGTATATACAATAATTTTCATGGAACTCGGCATTTAAAATGTAAGATAAAATTGGCAACCGGACCTAAATTATACAATTGTGTATACTGTGACTATATTTTGACTATACTTATACTATATTTATTAAAAAATATATAGTTTTTTATATGGAATTCATATATTAAAACCACTGTAAGCAGTTATTTTGAAATAAAACACAGGATATAGAAATAAATCGCTACTGAGAGGTTTATAATTGTTTCGTAAATAATAAAAAACATCCAAAGTTAAACTACACTACCATCACCTCTATTCCCTCCCAACTCTATTCCCATTACCATATTCTGATCTTAAGTGTTATTGGCACCACTGATTCATGGACCCTCCCTACTAATTCATATCGCCCAAAATCAATAATCATCAAATCATTAAAGTTGTATAGATCGAGCTATACTATTGGCAACTTATATACAGAAGACTACATTACTCTTAATGAAAACCTTCTAAATAAAAAGTTGAGGCACTCACAAAGACCGCAGATAGAAGTGAAAACTCAAAATAATGAAGTGTTCTCTTTGAAATAATTCTCTATTTCAATTACTCGTATATTGAAATTATTAACATTACTTTGATTTTCACATCCATTAGCGCTCCAAGAAATAATGATATTATCTATTTTTGTAAAGTTTATTAATAAATTAAACATATGATGGGCTGCAGAAGCTCATTATAAAGGCAGCTATACTATACATCGCTCGTCTGATGCTAACCGCGCAAGTATAATACAAACGGTCACGGTTACTAGCATGTCATGACGCGAAATCATAAGTTTATATAGGTGGTAGAGACACGCTGAAGCTATAACATGTTTCAGCATGAATGGGTCAGCTCACCCGAGGTAGTACCATTGTCTAATAGAAACACCGACGTGAAATAACAGAGCTTGCATTGTTGTGTTTCGTTCGGTCAGTGTGGGCGCCGAAGGCCCACCTCTATCCTTCCCCCTACCTCATCAATACAGGTTGACAACGCACTTGCCTCTCCTCTGGTGTTGCTGGTGTCTATTGACGGCGGTGATCACTTACCATCAGGTGACCCACCTATTCGTTTGCCTCGTATGATATAAAATAAAAACGTCCTGCCAAAAATATACCGCTCAACGCGTCTAAAGAAGTTCTCACTTCAAAAAACTATTGTAACCGTTCTAAAAGATCTTACTGTTATTTTTATGTATTTTGTGTCTAATTTTATGTCTAAATACTTATCATCATTAATTATACCCAACTAAGCAAACAAAACCAGTGAAAGACATTTATCTCAAAGGAATCAAGTGGCACGGAAATATCAAAATATTTTCGCATAAAAAAAATGTCCATTTAAGCTAGGGAGACGTGGTGATCTCGCACACGCGGTGCCATACATGTCCCAAGAGAATTTTCGCACGGCGAGGTAATGACAAGTGGGCTGTACACGTAGGCATGATAATTGGGCTCAACGGGCAACAGTCCGACGGCCATAAAGGAACGCGCGTGGGCCGACCGACGCTCCGTCTCCAAACACGAACGGACGGTAAACCCCTCGCTTCACTCCTAAAACCCCTCTCCGGCGTTAATTCTCCTCTGTGGGAGGAGTCGAGGTAGGTCAAGTTGTGATGGTAGGTAAGCGCGGAGGCTAGCGCTCGTATCCAATTGTCTCGCTTCGCCTTGATGTTTTCATTCACAATGTTTTACTGACGTCCGTAATCTAGCTTTGTTTGCTATGTACTTTCGTTCAGCTCGCGATGAGGCTTTCATTGTTTTAGAAAATGGGAAATTATTTTAAAGAACACGTTTCTGTTTGATACTAATAATATTTCCAGTTCTTTGTGTTTACTTCCAAGTTATTAATTAATACATTAATATCTATAGGCCCTTATCACACTGAAGATAAATTATCAATATATGAATAAAAAACCTTACAAATTAAAAGCATTATTTATATCTATACATATAATAAGAATGTAAATGTAATATATCTGTACTTTTAAGATCTTGGTGAAAAAAAAACTTGATGGTGTCTAAAATAAGTAATAAAATACATTGCGATCATTTTTAGAAGTGTTTGTATATTTGTTTGAACACGCATCTTTGCTAAAGTACTACGTTCACGATAAAACCCTTTCAAGAAAATCATAAGGCATATCTTCAAGTAACATTTAGTTTCTGTTTCATTAAAATCTATTCAGTGTATCAAAAGTAATTTTAATGAAGACGCGAATGAAGTATTAGAGTAAAGTAGATAAGTAAATGGACTAATGCGTTCAAATGATAAAGTTCCTCGCGGACAAAGTCGCAGGCACAGCTAGTTTTAAATAAATCCCAACTCTTAAGTAGTCTTTCCCAACTAATTTTATGAATAATATAATACAAGTTTGTTCATTTTCTAATTCGATATTATAGTATTATCTACTAATAAAACGTAATAAGAGCCCCATAACACTTACTTTATCGTATTTATAGTCATCAATGATGTTCATGAAACTAGGCTAGCCTAAGCGTTCTTCATCGATACGCTAATCATATCTAACACCGAAAATGACATATTACCAAAAAACTCTTTGTAATCTGTCCGCTTCCTGCACAAAAAAAAAAGATTTACCTCCGTGAGTATTGAAGTCCTAAAAACGGCATATAATCTAGTTGGGAGCGGCGTCTATTTCGGTCGTTGTCCATCCATCGGGAGCTCGTGATACGCAGCTATTCCGGGCTGGGGCAGGTTTTCGGGGAATGTCAACAAACGAACGGCCACTCATTCAATGAACTCTATGCTCGGCGACTCCGGTGGCGGACCGGTCCCGCTTCGGGTATTCATAAAAATTATACTCCCAGACGCGCTCAATGGACCGTCGTCGCGTTGCGTCTTTGCCTTTTCAAAGGTCTTTTATGGCGTACGGATCGGGTCACGTAAAACCTTTTTTCCGAATTTCAAAACGTGATGAAACAAAACCTACTTTTTTCTCACATAATATAGTAATAATCGTTAACTTTCGTTGGCGTGTAACGAATGTATACATTTCGTATCGATGGACCATTAGTCAATTTCATAGCAATTTTGAATACATTGCCGGTGAACTGATTTGATTGCAAACAGGTGTAGATTGCACAAGTGTACGAAAAACGATTATCGGTGGGCGTCGTATGACGTACCTATGGTCGGCCTCACGGCCCGTTCTTGATGATTATTGCACAACTAATACGTAAAAAAATATCTATAATATAAACCAGTAGCCAGTCGATACAATTAGCTAACAAAATGTACATATTACTCAGTATAGGAAACTAGTTCAAGATTATTTTAATTATCAGAAGGCGCGGCTGTTTAAAATTACAGCGTTTGCCCTTCCTACACATGTAAAAAAAACTATACCTAGCAGATTATATGTAGACAGGTGTATATGAGTAAAATGAAAGATATAATTTAAGGATTTAGTTTCATATAATTTTCTTTTAACAAATGATCAATAGAAAACTGTATAATTAACAATGTAGCGTCTTAATTAACAGATACTTCGAAATTATTAGTGTTGTAGGTAATATTTTACAAGTACTTTGGAATGTTCACATAAACAATCTCATATGAATTGCTCTATGCTGTGACTTCAGCAATTCGAAAAGTTACAAAAACTATGACATTAGGAAATATTTTACTAGGAAGCAGTGCTGGTAACCCGACAGCAATATTAATAAGTCAAAATATTAAACTGCTATAATAAAAGTAAAGGGATAAAAAAAACCCTGCCAGTGTTACCAGCCTCCTACCAACTGTGTCACTCCACAGCCTAAGTTTACTATTTTTTTTTTTGTGCCTCTCAGCCGAGCCATCCATTATAGGCATAAACAAACAGAGAGCTCAGTACAGACTTTTAAATATATAACTAAATAATTTGCTATTTCTAAAAAAATCTTATTAGAAACTTATTACAGTATGAATATTATTTTCATTTTGAAAAAACAAGTCAGTATAATTTTAATAGTAAAAAAAATACTCTTTAATATGTGATGGCAACTCGGCACAAAGAGACCAGTGTTTCCACACCATCCAATGTTAAATTCAATTTTTACATTAAATTACATATAAATGGAGATTCATAGTGAGATTACAACTGAATATACAATATGCGAGGCCATGCTTAGCAGGGTGAGATGGACATACAACCGTTAACTGCATAGTTAGGCGACTTAGATGTTCTGAACAACAGATCATCCTACAGATATTAACTAAATAAAGCAGTCAATAAATAAACGTTCATAAATATCTAATAAATACCTAAACTGGCTATATTTACAATGAAGAAGCCATCCATATTCTGGGCACATACTCAGCCTTTAAACAATAATAATACACAACTATCCAGAGAGACATATATATAACAGGTATAAATTATAAAGTAAAGCTGCCGGCTTAACACTTGTTTTATAATATAATACTGACAACACCAGTAAAATAAATCTAACCGCGAGATGGAATGTGCGGGCATCCAGCCCTGTACAGCAATAGGAACCAAAGCACTACTCTCGCACAAGCGATGCACAATTCATCACAATATACTATCTTTATACCATTGGAATATTAATAAATACAATTTACATTGATTTACATTTATTTAGGCACGTACTGTACTGTACAGCTTGTGCTGTACATCATCCGGAGCATCCTGATGCTCAATAACCACAGCCACATTAACAAACAACATGTGGAGTGCCCAACGACAAAAAGAAACAATTCTCTGTTTGTACACACCATCTCCTCAGAATGGAAAAACAAACATCTTCTAAATGTAATAAATACTACAAGCATGATATTGGTTTTTTCAATTGAGGAGCACAATTCTAGCCTCTGTCTCATTAGATACAGTACAAACAACAATAAAACATAACATGTCTACTTGAAGCGAGTAGCATTAAGGTACACGGTCTTCATTCAACAACCTTCCAACACACACTGAACTGATCACTGTCCACCACATACAACTAAGGAGATTGACGTTCATACAGGCAGATCCGATCGGTATATACATAAGAAATTCTTTCCAAATAAATTATAAGCTTCGTAAATTAATTATCACATAAATTTTCTTACATCTTGTGTTGAGAGTGCACGAGACGTGAGACGTAACGTATCTATATGTACAGTGGATAGTGGAGAGCAGACGGCTAGTGCGCCTGGCGGAGCGCCACGCGGCCCCCGGGCGCCGCCACCGCCACGAGCTGCACGGGCCCGCGCTCGCCGCGCTCCTCCGAGGGAGGCGCCTTGCCGCGTCGGTGCAGGCGCACCCACGCGCCGAAGCAGACTAGAATGGCGAGGAACACGGCCACCGTGGCTCCGCCCGCGATCGACGCGGTCTCCATCATCAGCTGCCGGCTCGTCAGCACGTACGAGTCGTCCAGGTCCTTGAACTCGCACCGCTGCCCCACGAAGCCGGGCCGGCACTCGCAGTTGTAGATAGGGCTCTCGGATATCACGACGGTGAAGCAGACACCGCCGTTCAGGCAGTAGTACTCCGAGTAGTCGGGCTCACACTTGAACGTGGGGAAGGTGACGTTGAGTCGCGGCTGAGGCTGCGGCTGCGCGAGGGGCCGCTGCGGGCGCGCCGGCCTCGCGGGCCGCTTCGAGATCGAGCTGGAGCATGCGCCCGCCAGAGCCCAGGCTGCCGACACGACCGCCCACCAAACTACCAACGATTGCATTTTCCGCACGATCCGAAGGGTCGGCGCTCGCGGTACGTGCACGATTTTGACATTGGACGGTGACTTATGAGAAATCCGAGAAGCGATGACATGACCGCATTCGAATTTCGAACTGGAACTGTTCGCTCGCATCCGCGCGGACGGTCCGCCCGGACATGTTTCCTGTGTTCACTTTTTTACGTCGACCGATCACTCGCTCATGACCGAGGCGCGGTTTCTACGGGCGCCCGAGATATCGCATCGATCCCTCCGCGGGCATGTCGAAAGTGAAACGCTCAACTGCGTTTGTTTCTTCGAGATCGCGATTCACGATTGTTCACAGAGCACAAACACACAATGTCCCGTTCGAATAAGATACGAACAGAACGAACGGTACGAGAAGAGCTGTAAGCACACTACGCTCGGTGAGTTGTCTATGCGCGACTGACGGAGGGCGTCCACTGCATCCGCCATCTGCCGACGAGAATGAAATGCGGGGAACTCGCCGCCCGCCCGCGCGTCTCTCTCCCTCTATGGGGAAATTACACTCGTATGCGTCATGAGCGTGTATGTGTGAGTGACTAAACCTTTTTTTCTTTTGTATGGGATTATGAACATGGTATTTCTTTTTCTCAGCGATTCCGACCCTCAAGGAACTATTGTATCTCTTCAATGGAAAAATTATTTAACAAGTTTAAATAGTGAATAGATAGATACATATTTAGCATTAAATTTTTTTTTAATAAATACATATAATTTTTATAAACATATGTTTTTATTAATCTTCTGCACATTTTTAGCGTTTGATAAGTATTTTGTTATCAAAATATAATAAAACGTAATTAGCTAAATAATATGAATTTCACTTTTTTTTGGTAGCGTTTCGTTATTGATAAGACTTTATCCTCATGAACATATTTTTTTTTTGTTTTTCGAAATGACTTCGCTATTGACCCAGCAAGGTCTTAACAGCTTTACATCATAAACATATTATTTACTCTATATCTATTCAGTACATATGTATGAGTAGTCCGGTGAAGCTGTAAAGGCCAAAGAATTAAGGCCAATAGCGTAGTCAGTTCGAGAAAAAAAAAAACATATGTATGTATGTACAGTATTTTTTATGAGAATAGAAAACCTCTGTGATAATTGTAATGAACCTCTTTTGTTGTTTTATTATATACTTATTTATTTATTTTTATTTATAATTAATTGTTTATATATAATTATGGATTAATCAGTTATTTTTAGGGCACCTATTTTTAGAGTAAGTATCAGCATTTTTCTTAAAATAAACATAATTCATAAAATATTAATATAGGGTATGACTTATATTACATAATAAAATGGCTTAATTTTATATGATCAAGTAAACCAAAAATAACTTTTATTGAACTGTTTTGCTGCTATATTACAATATTATAAATTAGTTTTTGTTCGTGGTTTCACTTGCGTTAATGTAAATTATACAAACCATGTTGCTCGCTGATAATGTAGTATTTAATAGGTCAAAGAATATTTTAAAACATCAGTATTTTCTTAAGTTTATACAATACAATAAAATTAAATATTTTCTCTTTATAATAGTAGTTAGGATATAAGGACGTCAGCTTAATTCAATTCAAAACATTAAACTTTCGACGACTTTATTTCGATGTACGCCTCCTTGTATTATAGAAAAAGTCCATGACTAACATAATTTTTTAGGAACATTTACAAGTCACAATTGAAAAATTCAAATACCTATTGAATGTACCATTTTTTTTTCAAAATCATTTCGTTCCACATAGAAGTGGGAAAATGGGGGGGGGCGGGGTAAAATACCCAACTGTATCTCTGCTGCACTCTAACTATACCACTTATTGCTTTATTATTTCACCAGAGAACATTTTAATTATGTACAATATTTAAAACATATTTAAGAATTAAGTTTTTGGGTTACGGATTTTCCGTAATAGTACTGTAATATTAAGTAATATCGAACATTATAAATGATAACACAAGAGAATAAATTTAAATTTCATAACTTTAATCGTAAGTTTTATTAGTACGCTTTCTACAACCTTCATAATAATTAATGCAGAAATACTAAATTAGACTAAGATATCTACAGTGAATGTTGGTAAGTAATATTTATAGGCGGTAAACATTTTTAGTTGTGATGAAAATATGACTGAGATTCAGTTAGTACTGAGTGCTATATATTTTGATAATAATTCTTAATTGTTGTTGATAATATGTGGTCATATTACATAAACATCACTTAACGATTTAAATAATTTCTTAGATATGATATACAGATTCTCTCTAGAACTCAATCATATATCTCTCATTGCTAAGGCAGCGTTCGTAATGAACGTTTTTGTTCGACCGTTTCTTCTGAGACTTCCATCAACTCCGACTATCACAGAAAAGTACTTTCATTTTTCTGATTAGTGTGTTTTATTCATCTATGTAACATATTACCCCCTATAATCTCACAAACTCACAATACTACGAATACACATATATTATACGCCTTTATAATATTAGTATTAGTATTTGCAACTTAAAGATGGCCATAAATAATGAAAATGCAACCGCTATAAAAACAATAACGAGAATAAACCAAAAATAGTTATTAGAATTAAATTTTAAATTAGAATAAAAAAAAAAAAAAACAAATTTGATCACAGATACGATTTTTTACGTATACAAAACATTACACGTAAGCAAAAAAAACTACGATCAAGAGTCTGCAGAATAGAAGACGCTGAATAGAAAAAATAGTATACATATATCTAATATATATATTATGTATATCTTATACCTTTAAACGAGCAACTCTTGTATATTTTTATATTGTTATATATTTGGGATCTCTGATACGGCGTCAACGATTTCCGTGAAACTTAGTATGTAGGTAATGTCGGGGAAGATAAATCGATTTTTCTAGATTTCATTTATAGAAAACTTTTCTTATGTAAGTTTTCAGGCAATCAAAAATTATATCTAGAATATAAAGGTAAATTTCTCCACCGCTGTCAAAACAATGGGCTGCTCCAAAAATCCGTCTAACCCCAGTTCGAATCCGAGTGACAGCTAAAGAAACATCTTTTTTTAATACTTATTTATGGTAAAAAAAATGCAAATTTAGGTAATGTTAGGCAAACCTAACAACAGTTTATTTTAATGAAAAAAAAATTATTACTATGATTATAAGAGAAATATATTTTTGATAAAAAAACCCTAATTTTATGAGACAAACCTAACAGTTTATTCTAATTTAAAAATGTTTTTTAAAGAATCGATCTAGGCTGGCTCGTCCGGGTATTGATCATTAATGAACATCCATCGGCATAGAATTTTTCTTATGCATAGAAAAAAATGCTCTTATTCCTTTTTCTTATTTGTAACATCAAAGTTACATGATATATTAAGACGTAATTTTGTGAAAATATAGACAGTTAAGAGTAAAATATAAAGATATTCCATGAATATTAATATTCTGTAATTGTATGTTCTCTTAAATAATTTTCTAATTTTGCTTACCACACTAATAAGACTAATTAGATGTTAGAGCCGTTTGCTAGTTAGTGAATTTTAGGGCTATTTTTTACATAATCATTATCAAATTCTTTGACACTGGCAATAATCAACGGACGTTTTTGATTATATATGCACATTTCTAATTCGTGAATGTAAGCCCCCTACAGTCTTTGAAATCCTATATGCTTTGAATTTCGAAACTACTCGATTTTTGGTGGACATATCTCCATGTGTATAAAATGCCAAGTTATCATTTTCCGCAATATATTATAATACCTACAATAACCGACCTACCAAGTGCACTTCACTCTGAAACAGTAAATATACGATTTGAACACTCTATGATCAGGAGTTTTTGGCGGGATGTTTGTCATGTAGTCAATTTCATATTTTATTTATAATCCAGTGTCATTTGACTCTATATTTTGTAATATTCGTGGTATTTTAAATACTGCGGTTACTATGAACGAGTAAAGTATATGGGAATTATTACTAGGGAAGATGAATTTATGCCACAAAACCTTACGGAAGGCAATTGGCAATTATGAAATGACGTCTAACTCGATTGCGTGGTCTAGATCAGTGTTTCCCAAACTTTATTGGCCATGCCCCACCTTAAAATTTCTAAAAAAAATTATGTCCTCCTAAAAAATTTTATGTCATTTTATGCATAATTTTTAACCTATAAAATTGTTTTGATCCCTTAAGAAATATAAAAGATAAGTTTTAGGAAAAAATTACTATGAAATTGTTATCAAAACATCGTAAGTAAAGTTTTAAAACATGTACTGGAAAAATTGACGACTCTAATTACCCAGTTGATATTTTGGTAACGTCAAATGAAAATATACTTGACAATTATTTACATTTTTTTAAGAATTTGCCTTTTTTGTTAAACTTGTCTCCGATATCTAGCTTTGCATTTAAATAACCATTTAAATATATTTTTAAATTACCCCCCTTAACTATCAAATTGCTCCCTGTGGGGCGTGGGCCTCACGTTGGGAAACACTGATCTAGATACTTTTGCCTTTTCCTTATAATAAAAAAGGAAAAAAAAAATCTATGGTAAATCTATATTTTCTCTGTGAACTGTCACTGTTATTATTTATACGATTAGTAGTCTGTTGTCGTTATGTATAACAGTTTATGCTTATGCATATAAATGTAGTTTATGATATTTTCGAAAATTTATTATAAAGCAATGAGATATATGCTAAGTACAAATACACAAATGTTTTTATCACAAGTGTCTGTTTAGATATTGTAATAGTTGCTTTTATATACAATGTCGGAGTCGTCAAAATCAAAATCTTTGAATCTAAATCCATCACCAACTTTGCAATGCAAAGATCTACACGAATACTTGAAAAGCAGATCACCTCAATTTTTGGAAACGTTGTACAATTATCCTACGATATGTTTAGCTGTATATCGGTAGGTAACCATATCTATGTTAAAAGGAAAGATAGAAATTTGGAGTTAGGTTAACATTAGATAAATTTATTTTAGAAGTGAAATTTGTTAAATAATAATGATACACATTATTCTAGCTTGTTTATATACTGTTTAATAATTATTATTTACATCAGAATTTATTATGCACACTTACTTTAGGGACCAGTTACAATTCTCAGAGTTACAGATATTCAAAAGCATAAATCTCATTTTAAATTTAAAATATCTGTACTAGTGATTTAATATTCTTGTTTTTGTACTAAGTTGTATCAAAGTTCATGTTTTTCTATAATCAATTATTTACATTTGAATACAAATCTTCATACTGATCTATTGAGTATTTTAGTTTATGTATTGTAGAGCCATTTCATTGTGAATTATAGTAAGTGAAAGCTTAAAACCTCTGAAAGAATGCTTAGGTGGTCCAACTTTCCTGGTGATTGATTAGAGTCTATCAATTTCTGATATCCATGTTTACATATACAGAAAATACATTAAATTTATTTCAGAGAACTGCCAGAGTTGGCACGGCATTTTGTCATCCGTCTTCTATTTGTTGAGCAACCCGTACCACAAGCTGTCGTCACATCCTGGGTTTCACAAACATATGCCAAGTAGGCACAGAGTTTAACTTTACAATATTATTCCTCCAAATGAGATATGGGAATGACATACAATAACATACAATTTTTATTATACAATACTGTCATCTACATTTCAAGAACAATACACATAGTGAATAGCCTTTTACTGTTCAGTGAATTCATAGATCAGACTGGGTATCTAAAGCAGATGTAGTGTCATTATTCTAAATGATAATTAGGTAATACTTGTGATAGAGTTTTCAAATATTGGTGCTTTTTTTTGACATCCTAAATGAATTCCTCAGAAATAGATTAAAGGGGACACTGATTACTATATTTATTATTCTTTCTACCAATTTGATTAGGTTTTATATATGTGTATATATCAAATGAATACAATATGAATCAGTCATGAAATAAATTGGTCATGCATTTTATACTTTTCTTTTTATTGTTTAAAGTACCTTTTGTGGATAATGGTTACTTTAATTCCATTTCTATATCCCTGACACCATTTCTATATCCCTTACAATGTCTATGCGAAATTTCACAGTGCTCGGTTGAACAGTTAGGGTGTGAACATTTATTAAAGAAAAGATATTTTTGCAAAGATTTTGATAGATGTCTATTATAAGTATCTAAGTCTTTTTGAATTTAATGAACATGTTAAAGCACCAAGAAAAGGGATTGGATATTAAGTGACTAAGATTCATAACACCAAAAAAACATTGATGTGGAAGTCAGGAAAGTTGGTAATGTACAATAAATGCAATGTCTTTGTCTGCTAAGAAATCTCTCTTCAAGAATCATAATTTTTGAAATGCTAGTATGCTGATATTTATTAATTTTTGATTATTTTCCATTGAAATGTAGATAATTTAATAAAAATTTATTTTATAATATTATTTTAGAGAACAAGCGAAAGCATGTGAGGCATTGTCAGAGCTATCAGTGTGGCAGGAAGCTCCTATACCGGGAGGCATGCCGGGTTGGATGCTAGCTCAGTCTTTCAAAAAGAATTTAAAGGTTGCACTGCTTGGTGGGTGAGTTTATTCATCAACATTACATACTGCAGAAATATATTGAGTGCTACAGATTATATAAAAAAAAAATGATTATATAAAAAAATGTAAATGTCAGAAGGTTAACCTTTTAGATTAGGACATCTGAACCATCTCAACATCTCTAATTTTGTTATATATTACGTGCACACGAAAGGGCGGAAAAAAGAAACTGTTAAGTTTCTTTAGCAGTCACTGTAACCAATAACCGTTAGGAGCAGATGATGATATGGCAATACCCTTATGTATGTGAATATTTCTTGTCAAGAGGGAAATTGTAATTGTACATAAATAAAATATTTTATATTGCTTTTTTTGTGTATAATGTTGTTTTACAATTAGATTTTTTAGAATATTGCTTTAGTATAGATAGAATTACCCCTTGCTTTTGTTTTAATTTGTTGTGTCCCTTGACAATTTAAACTATGAAATGGTATTGCTAAATAAGCATTAATTAATTCTAATACTAAATAATGGCACTAGATGCAACTAGGGCAGTGGTTCTTGTGAAGAAAAGGTACAGCGAATATATTAGTTCACTGTTCTATATTAATACCACTGTTTGAGATGCTGTCAGATGCTCTAGAGCAGGGGAACAATATCCTCAAAATATAGTGCTATCTTACAATGGTGAAAACATTCCCATAAAAGATCATGTAAAATTTTTAGGAATGATTTTGGACAAAAAATTGTCTGGTCTCCCTCACATTAATTTTGTAGTCGAAAAATGTGAAAAATCTATCAATATCCTCCATACTTTATCTGGAGTTTGGTGGGGTTCCCATCCCTTTTCACAAAAAATTCTCTATAATGCAATCATTCACAGTCATTTGGATTATGGAACATTTCTTTTAGACCCATGTAATAAAGCTGCCCTAGACAAATTAAAGAAAATACAATATAAAAGCCTCAGAATCATCATAGGGGCAATGAAATCCACCCCGACAAATGCTCTCCAAGTAGAGTGTGTTGACCTTCCATTGTACTTGCGCAGGCAATATATCTCTGACCAATTTCTTTTTAAACTTTATCAGAACCCAAATCATGCTTTAATTTGCCGCTTAAAAGCTCTTTTACAGTCATTTGAATACAGAGGTTATCATTCTGTGAAATCGCTTCCCTCTGTCTTTCAATCTTTCATTAAAATAGACAGAATCATATATCCCATTTTTAATCTCCTATCAATCCTTTATATTGCACTAACTATTTAGCTCTCTCCTTTAGGTCGAATATCATTTTGATCTTTGGTGTACCTAGAGACAATAATCAAGCTAACAGTATTTTTAATACTATTCTATCTACGGACTGGGATAGCTGGATCCCCATTTATACTGATGCATCTAAACTGTCTAGTTCTGGCAATGTGGGCGCTGCAGTCTGGATACCTATATACAGAATTATCCTTAACTGTAAATGTCCCCCTCTTACATCTGTTTTTACTGGAGAAGCTACTGCCATTTTTGAAACTCTGTCATTCATTAAGTCACACAAATTAGAAAGAGCAATAATCTTCACTGACAGTAAAAGTTGCTTACAAGCTATTCTTTCTAATCCCTTTTGTACTAAATCCAGGCATCCGATTATTTTAAAAATTAGAGAGTTATTATACGAGTGTCATATTTTTGGCATCAGAATAGTGATAGCCTGGATTCCAGGCCATTGCGGTATCTCTGGGAACGAATCAGTGGATTCTTATGCAAAAAATGCTATCCAATCAGGTTCATTGAACAATTTTAGACTGTATGTTGTTGGAAATTGTAGCGGACCGTCTTTAGCACATAAATTGTGACAGTAGCCCCAAGTTTCAAAAGTCTCTGCTTCCCTGCTCTAGAGAGAATTTTTCTTATATCGGGAAATCTGGTGAACATAATTGGGAATATGGGAATATTTTGGCATTGCAAATGTAGATGTTTAAAATTTCTTGTTTTTGAAGGTCTACTGCTGATGTATGTATTTTTGTTATAAAACACAATGAAATGTGTTATGGATTACATGAAATGGATGATTTTCATCAGTGGTCGACCTTGGAGTATGTCATCATCATTGGAACCGGATGGGAAGGCTCGCGACGTAGCGTTCTTAGACGCTTACGCCCTGGAACGTTGGGAGTGCGTCCTCCACTACATGGTGGGGAGCGCACAAACCGAGGGCATCAGTGCTGATGCAGTCCGAATATTACTGCATGCCGGTCTCATGACCAGGTAACAGTCAGTAAAACCTTCACCTAAGATATCCAGTTTATCCTACAGTAATGGTGAATGACACATACATGAGATTTAATTATGATAATACTGTTAAAGGATTAATTGAGTATTTACTTCCCCAAATAAGCTAAATCTAATTTTATGAAATTTAAATTTTATGTCCTAAAATGCCTTAGCGTGCGTTGTTCAGTCCTGTGAAAGGACGTAATTTTTTTTAATTTTTTTATGTGTAGGGGGGTTAGTATTAGTTTAAGTTCAAGTTTGTGGGGTCGCCACCCTATGCATGTGATTAGTAATCTCAAGGCATTCAACGACCTTTGAAATTACCCTGACCTTATTATATAATCCTCATGCAACATGTGTTAGCTACCCACCTTCGGTACCGCTCGTCATATTCAAGACACCGAGATACTAGCGCCACATATTAGAGATACGCATTGATACTAGCGCCAAGCGGCAACATATAAGAGAGACGCATTAACATTAGCGCCATTTTATTAAAGATACTTAGATAAATGAGAATCATTATAATGATATAGATTTCAATGAGACATCAATAGGAATTGATATTATTCTTTTATTACTTACATAACATAAGTTATTATGATAATAATAGTAATTGCTTTGACTGCCATAGTTTGACCTCTAAAGGGCTAGACGTCGCTACTCTACACTATATCTAAACATATTTCAGATACATAAATAACTATAATTTTATATAGAATTGATGTACGTAAATAATATTAATTTATTTGTTAATTATTATCTTTGTGTTACTTAAAACATATAGCGCAATTATAAGTAAATTAAAATTGCTTTGATTTATATAGTACGTCTTATATATTATATAGTTCAGCCTATAAAAGGCAAGATGTCGGTGTTATCTACGCATTCCATTGTAAAAAGTACTGTAAGGCGTAACTCTGGCCAAATAAAGAGTTAAAGTAACTACTTGGTATTTATTGGCATCCTGACTGCATCGATTATGTCGTATATACACCCAGCTAACACATGTTACGGAAAAAGAACGTGAATTGTACATTGCGATCACAAAACAACAAAATGGAATCGCTGCTTATTTACGTGGGATACGGGTGAAAAAAATAATTTAACCAGTCTTGTTGTCTCTTTATAATATGCAATTAATGGGTAATAGGTATTACATTGTTAATGTTTGGATTTATTAAGGGATATCATAAGTAATAACCATTATTATTCTTATATTTGAAAACATGATAATGAACTCAAATCTATGAATTCACATTTTGTGATCGTTATAAACAAGTTATTCAAGTTCAAACTGTGGCCATTTGTCCAGGGATGCAGAAGATGGGTCCGCTGTGATTACCCGAGCTGGTTTCCAGTTCCTTTTGCTTAGCACAGCCAAACAGGTACAGCAATACTATGTATATATAACTAAGTTTGTTAAACTAGAAGTGGTTTCATTTGAAACTGTTTATTGATGCTACTCAATCATATTTAACACATAGATTTCTTAATTACCGTGTGTTATATGGCCTTATGGATCTCCATACACACTATAACTACTTATTCTAAGTGGAAAAGAACTTTGTGTGTTGTCATTAGTAAATGAAATTTAGCTTCTGTACTTATCCTGTTATGTAAGGTTTTGTCGAGGCACAAACTTGTATTAAAATCAAGCTTGACTTTACTATAATTATTAGGGATGTAAATGTTGGACATAAATACAAAAAAAAAATGCGAAAAGAGAGAAAAGCAAAACACTTTTTCCATACTGTAGGTGGTAGAGCCACGCTGAAGCTATTATTAGTTTCAGCATGAATAGGTCGGCTCGTCCGGGGTAGTACCACCCCTCTCACAGAAAACCTACGTGATGTAACAGTGCTTGCATTGTTGCGTTGCGTTCAGTCAGTGAGAGCGCCAGAAATCCATCTCCCCTCCCCTCTCCTCTAAAACCTCTCCCTTTCTCTCCATTCCCCCAAACACAGGGTAGCAACGCACTTGCGACTCCTATGGGGTTGCTAGTATCTATGCACAGCGGTGATCGTTTAACAACAGGTGACCCGCATGTTCTTTTGCCTCCTATATGATATATAAAAAAAAAAGTGATGATTTGTATCATTGAACTCCTACCGCAAGTCCGATTTGGAATATCGTTCCAAAAATGTTTGATAGATTGACGTTTACAGGTGTGGCTGTTCCTGCAACATTACTTGCACACAGCTGAGAAACGAAGTCTCAGTGCGGCTGAGTGTCTCGCTTTTTTATATCAGCTCAGTTTCAGCACACTCGGTAAGGTCAGTATAAAATATTAGTTGATTTCCATATATTACTTACATTTACTCTGATCTTCTTCTACTTCTTTATATTTTCTTGCCCAGTGACCTTTAGTAAGGTTATCACTTCTGGTTGATCATGAAGTTAGTTTGATGACTTTAGGGTACTAATAGCATGGTGGCTTGATAGAACTCTATATGGAGATTTTCTTATGTCAGATTTTTTTTGTTAATATTTATAATCCACCTCACTTATATATACTAACTTTAACTATTTGTATATTAAATATTACGTAATATACCAGCTAACGCAGCCACGCGTTGCTGTGGCTCAGTTATAGAAAAAAAAATCAATGTTATATATAACTTGGCTCCGTCTTTGAGATATATAATACTCGGTCCTACAGTTTTCAGTGAACATACTAATTTAAAGCGCCATCTGTTCGAAACTAATGAAACACAATTAATATGTATAGTCAACATTGAAAATCGATTAATTTGTAATTTAAAAATATTGAGTCCATTAATCGAAATATAAACCATTTTATCCCTCAAATTGGACCAAATTATACATAAGTACCAACTTTTATAAAAGTCGGTTGAGTAGATTTCGAGTTCGTCGTAGACAAATATAATGACATAGGATTTTTATATGCTTAGATGGAGGTTAAATACCATAAATTTATGAATAAAAAATAATAGGTCCAGTATTGGTTTCGAATAGATTGTGATCATGTCCTTTTTGTATATTATATTGTTAGAAATCTTTTCAGGATTATAGCACTGAGGGTATGAGTAACAATATGCTGGTGTTCTTGCAACATCTACGTGAATTCGGACTCGTCTACCAGAGGAAGGTAATTATTACTCACATCTAAATTTACTATTTGAAATAGAATGTTTACATGTGATCTACTGCACATTAGGGAGGGCTGTTGGTTACACAAAGAGCTGTGGGGTTGTTACGGAAGATGTTTTTATGTGGGGTTGTTGAGGTTTTTAAGGGGGATGGTAGAGTTTTCATGGAAGGCGTTGCTAGTATCGACGGGAGGTGGCAGAGGTATTCATTAAGAGTAATAAGGATATTCCTGCAAAGCGTTAGGTGCATCTATGGAATACATTGGTGTCTATGGGGGTGATAGAGATGTCGATGAAGGGGGTTTCAATGGGGTGGTAGGGATTTTCACGGAATTAGATGGGGGTTATCACTGAAAGTTGTGAGGTATTTTGTGGAGAGCAGTAGCGATTTTTACGAAAAGTTTTTGGGGTTTTTATTTAGGTTGGTAGTGTGTTTCAGGTAGTTGTAAGAAAACCTTTTCAAAAAGTGTCAAGGGTTTTTATAGAGATCGTTCAAGGTTCTCCTTATAAATAAAACTTATACTTCTATTTATGACAAATATAAACCCTAATATAAAGTATAAAAACAAAGTAATTAGTATGTAACCATAATATTCGAATGGAACTCGGCAAGTGTTAGTAATGTATTGTATTGTGGGTAAGCGTAAGGCGGGCAGGTTCTACCCGACTCGCCTAGCCCTGAACATAACGTGCGTGAGGGAGGGCGTGGCGACGTCGCCGCAGCGTGGCGCGCGCGCCCCCGGGTATATAGTGGTGGAGACCAACTACCGCGTGTACGCGTACACACAGACCAACCTGCAGGTCGCACTGCTCGGACTCTTCACAGAGCTGGTCTACAGGTTAGACCCTCTTTATACCTTTTTAATTGTAGTTCGGTGAAGCTGTTCGGTTCGAAAAAAAAACCTTTTTCAATATTCATTTACAAATGTCTAAATATATAAAAACTCTGTGTTATAAAGTTTGTCCACTATGAATTCCGAAACTACTGAACCGATCTTCATGAAATGTTGGCATTTATGTGTTGTCCAACTTGAGAGATGCGATAATTTATATTTTTTTATTAAGAAATTAAATGATTGTCAATGTTTATTATTGCTATTTATTGCAAGTTTCACCAGTCTCAACCAGATGGCGCTTTAAATTAGTTTGTTGACAGAAAACTTTACGACCGATTATTATAGATGTCTTAACAGTGCCACATTTTAACTCATCGTGTAATAACAGAGCCACAGTAAGGCGTAGTCACGTCATTTAGGCATCTTATAACTGTCTCATGTCATTTGTCCTCCCAAAAAAGATATAGGCTTATTCATAAATAAAAATTATTTATGTATATTTATGTCTGTTATAATTCCCGTCTACCGTCAAAAATATTAATCCCTATTCCTTAACATGGACTAAGTGGTATTGGCATTACTCTTTTTTTTTTTCGAACTGACTACACTATTGGCCTTACTAGGCCTTCACAGCTTCACCGGACTACTTGCATTAATCAATAATACATAATACGATAAACGAGAAAACAACATCAGTTATTTTTAATAATTTGGTTTTTAAGTGTCGAAAAAAAATTTAAAATAATGCACTTAAGATAATTGACACAACTGTAGCAAAATTTATTTCCTGATATCTATGTTCTTCTAGAAGTTAGCCCTTTCATCTGTGCTAGAAAGACAACTCCACTTAGGAGTTATTGGAGAGATTTTAGTCTGTCATGTAGTGGATTTTATATTTTACTCATAATCTTGTGTTATTTGACTCTATATTTTGTAAATTTGGTGGTATTTTACGTAATATAGTTAATTTATTGTGCATAAGTGATGTGAATGGAAAATAATACCACGGAGCATGAAATTCTGAGATGCCACAAAACTCGCTGGAAGGTTTCCAACAAGAGATCCACCATCTTGTTAGAATATTGACTCACACGACGCAATATTGAAATGATCGCACGACGTTTGTAATATTATTGACTACGCGACAATGGCAGTAATAATCTGAAAGATTGATTGCCAAATAAAAAATAAAAAAAAAACTCCACTTGTGAAATTAAAATAAACTGGTATCTGCAGTAGGGAATTAAAAAATGTGAAATGATACTGAACAGATTTCCAAATCTCGTGGTCGGTGTGCTGACAAGGGAGTCTGTGAGACAGGCTCTTCGGGGAGGCATCACGGCTCAACAGATCATACACTATCTGGAGCAGCACTCGCATCCTCAAGTATGTACTTTATATTATAGAGCGTATCTCTATATCAATGTTTCCCAACGTTGGGCCCTCGCCCCAAAAGGGAGGGGGGGGCGAATTTAAAAATGGACTCGAAACGACTATAACCCTTCCGCTTTGAGTTATTTCAATGCAATGCTATATATCGGTGACAAATTTGACAAAAAAGGTAATTCTTAAAATAGGTGCTGTAAATAATTATTAGGTATAATTTCTTTTGCCGTTACCAAAATATCAATTTTGTAATTAGACTCATCAAGTCAAGTAAGTTTTTCATTATATAAAAATTTTAGACACGTTAAGGTGGGGTATGGCCTAACACAAGACTTGGGAAACACTGCTATATTCCCACTGTTGAGCAACATTCTTACAAAGTACTCATGGGTTCAATTCCCACTCTGATATAATATTGGCAATTTCATACTTCTGTATATTAATAATTTCATAATTCAGTTTTAACTATCCCTGCAAAATCGTTTTTTTTTATGATTTTCTGTTTTTATACACAGAGAATGAAGATCGAATTTTGCTGTTTATAAGATTTAAATTTTTTTTCTATGATTTACATATTTTTATATACATATAAGTACAAAATTAGAAGATCTTAAAAAACAACGTAAAATATTAGAATTTGCTAAAATTGGATTTAGTTCATTTATAATTGTAATGACTCATTTACCCTACTATGTGAATAGTTTCATTTCAATTACGAATTAAATTATTATCAATGTTGGTTGTTGTTATTACTTGTAAGTTTCAGCAGTCTCAAACAGATGGCGTTTTACATTAGTTTGTTGGCAGCTAACTGTAGAATCAAATGTTATAGATGTTTCATAAATGGTGCTATATTTTAATTGTAAATATCTTTAAGGAGACTGTTTATTTGACAGTGAACATGCTCTGATAATATAACTCAACGTGTAATAACTGAGCCACAGCAATGCGTAGGCCCTTTAGAAAGTATATATATACATATATATAATATTTAGGCTATGGAGACTGAAATAAAATGCGTTTCTATATATTCTCTAGTACTGATACATGCACTGTTTTCCTTTATTATTATTTAAAGTAGTATATAATTTTTTTTAGATGTTAAAGTCCGAGACCGGCGGCATCAGGTCGACGTCCGTGCTGCCCCCTACTGTGGTGGATCAGGTCAAGCTCTGGGAGAGTGAGAGGAACAGGTTCACCTACACGGAGGGAGTCGTCTACAACCAGTTCTTATCCCAGGTCAGTAGTCTTGATAAATTGATATAACTCTCTTTTTTATCTGTGCTGACTGCTCTTTATTTAGATTCCGTTCGAGTTTATAATCATTTTAGTCTAATATCGTCAGGAATTTTTTTAAAGACGAGATGTTACTAGGTGTAGTATGTCAACACCTGTTATAACATCATTTACCATTAGATTCTTATGACTCTACTGTTATGTCACTTAAATAAGGTCCCTTGATTTATAAATGTCTCTGTCCTTCCCCATCTTCAGCCAAAAAGTATACACCGTTTGTTTTGCGTTAGAAACTTTGAAAGTCAAAAGTTGTATATTTCAAATGTTAAATTTCTAGTTAAAATTAATCAAAACATTGTTTTTGAAAGAGAAAAAATATTCCTCATAAGCCTAATGTGCGTTATATATCCAAATGTGTCCCACATACTTTCCTTCCCGTTTATAGCAAAAATTGTGTCTCGAGTAATTTCAATTTGAAAATCAACATTGGAAATTTACTGTTATTAAGGCTAAAGTCACTTGTAAAAGGGAATTAGAGAGTGAAGAATGAGTTTAAATGTTGTCAGGCTTAAAAGGTAAACTGAAATTTAATGTAAGAAATTTATTGTTTTTACAACTAGAGTCATTGGTAAAAAGGAAAAAAAAGTGGAGGAATGTGGGGGAAAAGAGTGACTTTGGATGTGTTTTTTAAAAATATTTTTTCATATTCACGAACGTTTCTTAGGGTTGATCAAATTTAAGATGCTCTGATGTAGTGCATTAAGCTTGAAGTGATCTATAACAGCTCATCATTGAGTTTTATTTTGATCACATTTTGTCAACAAGTGTTGCAAATCATTGATTGATTCACACCTTACTCGAGAGGGTGATGCAGTTTCTCTTATAAGAAATATTCTGTGTGTGTGTCAGGCGAACTTCGTGTTGCTCAGAGGACCCCATCCTAGAATAGTGGGTTTAGATGTTGTTAATTTGTGTTGAAGACAATAGTAAGAAGGAAAAAAGAGGGGGAATTGGTGAGAAAAGAGCGATTTTGATGTTGTTTGTGTCTGTGTGTGTGTCAGGCGGACTTCGTGGTGTTGCGAGACTATGCGCGGTCCGCGGGAGTGCTCACGTGGCACTCGGAGCGCGCGAGGACCATGGTGGTCACCAAGCGCGGACATGATGACGTCAAGAAGTTCTGGAAACGCTACTCCAAGACTTCATAACCTCAAGCCAAGGAAGGCAATGTTCGCTGAACAAGTATTGCCGATTTAAAATGCCACAAAATCATACACTTGTTCAATTTTCGCAGTAAATGATGTGAAGTCAGTAATATTTGAAGACCAGTCAGGTTACCTCACGTTGTTTTCCTTCAATAAGTTTATAGATTAACGCTGTGTGTTACAATAATCTTAGATGATAACGCTGTATTTGTAAATAAATTATTTTTGTATAATTTTGTTTTACTATCAATTCCCGCTTCATAATCTTTTGTATAGACATATGAGTCTATTCTAAAGTTATACTCCTGAGGTATGGCAAGAACTTAAACAGAACCGAATCTTCCAAAAAAAAGAATAAACTACCTTAGTTTTATACCAAATTTAATACATACAAAACAATTCCATATGCTATTAACCTAGCAAAATCTTAACAGCTTCACCGGACTATCAAAATATATGGGGATACAGTTGAAAACCTTTTTTAATGTTATCTTTAAAATGCTTTGTAAATCACTTGGGACTAAAGATTAGTCCTTAAAACGAATTGAAATTTGAATTTTACCCACATTAGATAATTGTAATGGAAATAAAATTTAAATTTAGGTTAATTATCCTAGAGTCTGAAGAAAGCTGAACCAATGAACTCGATAATTTCCAACTATGCTCTATTTATTATCTGGATTTTACCCGTGTTCAAACTAAATAGATATGTTTTGGACTTCAATGATGAACTGAACCTAAATGTTCCTAGAAAGATTCCACGATACCCCATTCAGACTGTTTTTCCAAAACGTTTTTGTGAACTAACATTTGTTCGCCTCTCAATCATACGAAACAGCTGTATAATGACATTAATAAAAATAATATTGACATCTTTAATTGCTCATTCAGTAAATATCGTTTAGATTTGTTTAAATTATATGCAACTTGATTCCATGTTAAATTAAAATTGGCAATCAAATTATTTTATTAAGATAGTGTTGAAATAAAACAATGGCACAATACATATTGCACATGCGCATCTGTAAAGATGCTTCACATGCTTCTGAACATGTGGGTTATTAGATTTAAGTAATATTTTGTGAGAGCGTCGTTAATGTGTCAAGGAAGTAATAAATAAATAAATGAAGTTTCTCTAAACTCTTGAGCAAAACGCTTTACTGTGTTTCGACATTCAGAAACGCTTGCCAGATCTTTTAAATGTTGGGGCCAAGTAAATGCAGCTAGCAGAACACTACCTACATATGCTTGGTATTTTATTTTCTACTAGTGTGCCCCTTGTGCGTTGTCGCACCCTCATAATACTAAAAACCTTGACAAATTGTATACTTAAACCTTCGTTATCGATCATTTTATCTACTGGTCAAAAATGTATGAAAATCCGTCTTGTAGTTTTTGAGTTTATCGCGAACAGACAAATAGACTTAGTAGAGGACTTTGTTTTGTAATATTCAGGTAGCTAACCATATTACGCAATTATTATGAAACGTTTCCTTATCGTAATTAAATTTAAAATTTTACTTCTATATATTACTTCTATTTGTCTGATCATTCATTTGAAACAGTTTTTATAATTACAATTGACCAACCATGATGTAATTTCAACAAAAAGCATTGTGAAATAATGTTCATAAAAGCCACATCTGCGATGATTGTAATCCAGTAAAGTGGCTCACTCATACATCGTATATTATGTTTAATTTAGGTAAAAGGTGTAAATAAAACAACCAAATGTAAATTAAAAAAATATTTATTAAAGCTATAAACGTATTTACAGTCCAGTCTTGGCATAAGGAGTACTCGTTGCTAGGCAACCATTAAACAAAACACATACAGACGACCACATTTATTCCATACACAAACAAACAAAGATACTAAATGTCTATCGTCGGGACTTCGGAACAGAAATGCAGTTTGTGATGTCGACCTTTTGGTGTTTAAACAAGGGAGGTGACATCAGGAGGAGAGCGGCGCCTTCACGGGAGCCAACGCGCTGTACAGCTTCGTGATGGCGGAGTGCACCGTCCTCTCTATCGACTCGTCCTCCGGACAACTTACCTCCTGGTGAACAGAAATACCGTGATTGGGAACCCAAAACTGACCTAACAGTCATCATCATATCATGACAGTCGTTACTCTACAAGCGTTTATCACAACAGTCGTTACTCTA
>JACEII010000076.1:1338450-1360239 GCA_014332785.1 Antheraea mylitta | reverse complement strand
GTGGCCCGCACTAGACTGTCTTTTCTGGCGGCGCGTACCACCGGTGGTACGTATTCGATTGTGCTATTTTTAATAAATAAACGTTAAATTCTCATTATTTCTAATACGTTAAATTCTCAATATTTCTAATACGCGCCGGCGTGAACGTGTTTTTATTTATTTATTTATTTTTTTATCGAAGCACGACATAGTGACTGCACTATGCCTGATGTTAAACATAGTACAATCCAAAATCATCGGCAACTACCGAGAGACAGATTATCCATCGTCGGTCCCCGCTGTCATGCCGACCATAATGACGAAAGTCACCCGGTACTGGATATGCACAGGCTGATCCCGAAACGCGACGCGCAGAAGCGAGTCACTATGACGGGCTTTTTCGCTATATGCATGGTGGTTGCGACCCAGTCGGGCTGTAAAACCCTACCACCCCGCTCTCGCCATTACCTTGTTCGTTATTCAGCAGGGTGCACCGCGTGCAGGTGAGGTTGGCTTGGGTGTCTCAACTCTTAAGATGTTACTCGACACCCCTTACACCCCAAATTAGAGTTAGAGAGTTAAAATCGGTTCACTCTATTAAAAGTTATTGTAATTTCAATGACGACGCGACTTAAGTACGAGAATAATAAAATAGAAAAGTAGATAAGTAAATTACACAGAACGTTAACAAGGGTACTTTTATTCAACAAAAAATGCGAGTCAAAACACGGGGAAAGGCTAGTTCATGTATAAACCTAATATCGCATGGCATAGATAATTACATGGGTATTAATCCGCACACCTGTGTACCTGTTAAGAAATTAAACTTGCATTATCAAATTGATAAGCTGTTAACAATTAATAATAATGAGCAGGCACACTTTTTCATAAAGATATATAACTGAATATCTATACTAATATTATACGTAAAGAAGTATAAGTATAATGTTTGTGATGTTGTGACGTTGTAGGGGGCAATCTCAGGAGCTACTGGTCCGATTTCAAAAATTCTTTGAGTGTTATATAACTTATTTATCGAGGAAGGTATATATATATATATATATATATGTATATGTATATATATATGTATGTATATATATGTATGTATATATATATGTATGTATATGTGTATATATATACATATATATAAATGACAAGTCAACTGCAGCGCCACCTAGCGGGTCCATTTGTGAATTTAAATCATTCTTGTATCCACCGGAACACTCACAAAAATTTCATCAAAATCTGTGTAGACGTTTAACAGAAGTTCAGTAATATACAAACGGAGAATAATTACATATATATAAAGATACAAGGTATTGTTGATATAATCCTTGACGCCATTCCTTGTTTGAGGCTCAGTAAGACTAGAACCAGTTTTTTAGGTAATAGTATTAGGTTTTATAACAAATTCGCAAAGGACAAATTCAATAATTGTTTTTTTTTTTATTCAAGAATGGTCGTTTTTTCCTCTTGTAAAAAATCTGATGGGACAGAACAAATATGTGTGTATTAAAGTGCCCAAAATAATCAACATTAATGATATTTAAAAAAATAAATATATTTGTTAGCCGGTGTTATAGAATCACATCGCTCTATAAAACAATAAAATTGAGAAAAACAAACGGTATGAAAATATCTCACACTTGAACCGGCTCACTAACCCTTCTAGTACAATTCAGTCAATTGAACAATTCTCCAAACAGAGCGTGTTCACGCCCACGCCCGCGTAACCACAGATCACGCCGCCGTTGTCTGGAAGTAAATTTCGCTCCCGCACACTAGATTAGGCCCCCCTCGGCAGCGGGTCAAGCCTAGGTCCGTTCCTTCGGCATGGAGCCCTTCAGTACGCTGCTCACGCGATACAGTGACACAAAACCTTACATGACTGCTACAACATCACAGACATCACCTATACACACGTGCACGCCTACACGCTTACACGTTGGGTTTCTTTTTCAAAGAAATAAGCGACAAAGAGTTCTACCTTTATTTTCCTTATTCTATCCTATCCTATATAGTTTTGAGGAATTTTTCCGACACAAAATACATATAGGAGTTGTTGAGGCACACATGCTTGGTACACATACATGTTTCAATAACTCATATACATATATCTAGATAGCTTAGCTTAGGTTATTTCAGATAGGTCGCGATTTTTGCACAAAACAGGCGACAGCCCAAGCCGAGGTGTGCCGTGCACCCTTGAGTTAGCGAAGCTGTGAAGACCATACCAGATTAACAGAGATTTCGTTTAAAAAAAAAAAGCAATTGAACAATTTCAGATCTATAAGATAAATATTACGTAACAGTTCAAGGTGGTTTAGATATTAAAATGCGAATTGAATCAACGTTACTCAGCCACGCCATGACTCCGAATTCCGCTAACATTATCTACGTAATTTGTTACTCAATTCGCGTGTATAAACCTTTTTTTTACCTTGGCACGCAAAACGACCGTCCTTGACCTTATTATACGTAAAGAATAAGTCAAAACATAATTTATATAATACTATACCCACAAATACTATGAAAAAAAACAATAGTTACTTTCCAGTATCGATTAAATACTATAACATAGTTATCGATATTTTTGAGTTTTGAAAAAACCTAAATTATAATTTAAAAAAATACAAGTATAACGGAAGTCTCATTTATCTATAAAATTATGGCGTGTAATGATGTGTCTATTAGTAATATGTATGGTATATAGTCTGTAACTAGATGTCAAATAGTCTTTGGGGATAGGAAATCTTCGCAGAAAAAATCGATACGAATCGTAGTGTTTTTTTTTTATATACTATAGATTGCAAACGAACAGGCGGATGACCCGATGATAAGTGATCACAGCCGTCCATGGACACTAACAACACCAGGGGAGTCGCAAGTGCGTTGCCGGCCTTTTAAATAATTGTGTCGAATTGATTCATGAAAAAATCTACGACCAGAGAATCGATTATACAAAAATCGATCTTTGAAGTTTTTTCCTTTTATTTTTATTATATAAAAAAATATTGTATCGGGTTTTGTTTATTTACTTAGTAAAATATCGATTCACAATGTGATAGTGTCACTGAATCGACTCGATGTTTAAAATCGATAAAATTAATATATTTTTCTATGTATAAAATCCCTAATAGCGTGTTCATGACGTTAATTGCCGGTAAAGTCAAGTTTATACTCTATTCTCTTTTTCAATGTCTTTGCTATTACAATTTTTACACAATTTGTCCGTAATTTATAATCATATTTACTGAGTATTATTATAAACGTGTATTTCTATATGCGTATCTAAAGTGTTGAAACATAACCTCTCATAAAACAAATAGGTCTCTTTGTAAAACCACTATATTTGGCAAATTGATGTCAATTGAGATTGACTTCATCAAGCGATGTAAATGTTCAGGTTAATTTAGAATGTCGAGACCTTAAAGCTTAATTATTTTGGAGTGTGAATAAATCCTCTAATATTTTTTATTGTAAACAATACACGAACGGTTTGATAATCTATGATAAACACGGTTCAAACAAAATCTGAATGACGTTCGTAATGTAAAAAAATCTATGCATAGATAAGATAATATACGTAATTTGAAGTAAAATTATTTTCATCTGTCCAGTGTCGCGTGAAGTGATAGTTCCTGGGTCGAACAGCAATTTGAACTTCTATAGCAAAAGGTAAAACACAATTGTTACTATAAAATGATATTAAAATTCATGAGAGTTGCAGGGAAACTTACTTTATAGTACGAAATACTCAGACGTAATAATAAAAACACACAATAAAATACATTTGTCAACCTTGAAAAGCCGGTAAACTTAATACTGAAAGAGGTTCATTATCTTTTTTAGGTATTTTTTATTGAAATTAATAAATTAAATTCAATACATTCCATTTAATTACATAAAGATAATTTACTTAATTTCTTAAAAAAATTTAGATTTTTGTTTTTTCTTCTTTATTTCTGCAAACTCTTGGTTCGCACCTCTTTTCTGCTTTTATTTATTTTATTAGACTTGTTAAAATTCGTTTCATTTAAATTTGAGCAACTATTAGATATATCGGAGTTTTATCTGAGACTATTGCCTTTATGGCGGCTTCATTATCATTTTTATAGTCATTTTTAATCAACAATGTCTCGCGCCGGAGCGTCCACGGGCGAATGGATGAACCTACTAATTGGGTCGTCAGTCACGTCAGTATAGTAGACAACGGTGTCAGTGTGTCTGGATGATGCAATAATTTAAGGTTTATAATCCAGTATTCCATGTTAAGTTTAAGACTTTCAACCATTTTATAGCGACTATCCATATTCGAGAGGAAAACTTTCACAAATTGTACTTGTCGCTGCGGGACTACAAGAATTATATGTCACCAACACAACAATCAGATGTACATTAGACTAATTTCTTACAATCACACCACTGTTTCGTTCACGATATTCTGCAGTTAAAAATATAGAAGCATTAATAACAAGCTTGTATAGTTGCAGATATGGCGATGTTAAAAAGCCGGATAATAAGGTGGCTAGAAGACAATCGGGAGCTGGTTGTTCTCCTTTTCTGCTTACCCGCTAGTTTTTTGTTCACCGTGATGCTTCGCATGAGGACATTCTTACGACGGCTAACCAGCGATGCAACACGCCATGACAGTTCAGTAAAACAGATACAAGCCAGGGCGAGTACGATATTATTATCTATTAATCGTTTGGTGAATCATATGAAAGTGAAGCTGACACCAGTATCTCATTTTTTTTATATTATTGCACGGTAAAACGATGACAATGTATCTGACTCTATACATAGCGCAATCCAATCCGAAAAGAAGAAGCACCCAAAAAGAACTGCTTTATGCTTTGAAATACATTGCGAAATGTCGCTTTCATACCGCACTTTGTAGGTATCTGGATAAATTATAACTTGACTGTTCTCGAAACAGAACAGAACAAAGGAGAGTCACCGTGACGGGTTTATGACCATAATGAGCATACTGGTTGCAATTCCAGTTGAGTACAGACGCCTGACCTTCAAGCCTGACTCCATACCCTTACTTCTTTCTTGCTCATTTCTGGATACAACGGCTGATTCCAGGACGCGATACGCCTAAGCGTTCCCCTCCTATGACGTCTGTTACCTTATACATGGTGATCGTAATCTGATGACTCAAAAATACCCCATACTCACATCCCATTACAGTGACTTAAAAAATCAAAAATGGCATTTTTCAATTTAAGCCCAGAGAAGGCCTTAATGAACGTCAAAACTACTATCAGTTCGGACTAACAAGCCACTCATCGAGAAAAACCGTCAAGAAACTCGATCTGGTTTATCTTCTCATAATAAATATTTTTACAAACAGAGAAAGTTACATCTGTTTTTGGTAGATGCACAGAGATTACCAGCCCCATTTCTAGATATCACCATCGTTCACATATTGATATACCAATACCCTTAAGACATTAAAACCTGCTTGACATGGCGCTTGAACTCACTATCCGGCAAATCGGTGATGTGCTTTGGGGCTTTGTTATAAAACCTAGCACTATTACCTAAATAACTGTTATTGGTCTTAGTGGCTATATATAAACATATACTATATACTTTTCAATCAATAATACTTACTTGAAGGCGTGTTCGGACACCGAGTCGAAGGACGTAGGTTCAAATCATAACAACTGAGTCGAAACTTTCGGTGAAGAAAAAGATCGTGTTAAAACCATAGCATGGTGGTAGGGCTTTTTCTAAGTACGCCTGACTAGCCTCATCTCAAGTTGACAATTTGCCATCAAGCGCCAATTGGTATCATTTCCGGCATCTGCATTCGAGAGCCAGACCCCCTCTAAGTTTATCGTGTTTACCATTTTAGACATCGTCATAGTGATGAACTGCTAAAACCTATAGACTCAATAGATTTTCTTATCATCCTTATTAGAATATACTATATTTTGAAACACGTTACACTATTTAGTTATTAGTAACTTTAAATAATTGTGGCCAGGTGCGAGAATGGAACAAGCTGCCGTCAAAGGATCGCCGGTTACTCTGCACCTCACGACCCAACTGGCTATCACTCTCCACTACTTTTTTTGAGAAACATCTTCATCACCAAGTCCCTATACCGTTGTACGACATTCTGGAGCTTGATGAGAAAGCGATGACTGTGAGAGTGGAACCGATGGTTACCATCGGCGATATAACCGAGTACTTGATCCCCAAGGGATACTCGCTAGCAGTCACTATTGAACTAGTTGATGCAACTTTGGGAGGTTAGTGATTCTCAAATATTCACACGTATAAGTTGTTAGAGAAATACTTTGAATTCAAACGAGTAATAGAATACACCATACTTCCATATTATCTAAATCAATAAGAATTGTACACTCTCCTTTTAAATTTACTTTCAAAAAATTGGGTCTTAAACCAGTAATAATTATAATTATTCCTGTTGCCAACTGACAATACTTCTATTTACCTCTAGGTCTAGCCCTCGGTACTGGAATGTCAACTCATTCCCATAAAGCTGGACTCTACCATGAAACGGTCACAAGTTATGAAGTTGTACTTGGTGACGGCGCTTTGGTTACGGCGACGGCTGACAACGAAAATTCGGAACTATTCAAAACCCTGCCATGGTCCCACGGTAGTTTAGGTTTCCTAGTCGCACTGACGCTGAAGATCGTCAAGATCAAACCATACATAAAGATGATGTACACTCCTATTATAGGACAGAGAAAATATTGCGATGTTTTGCGCGAAATTTCCGGCACTAACGAAGCCGTACCTAAAGACATTCCTGACTATATAGAAGGCACCATATTTAGTAAAGATGAGGCAGTTGTGATGACTGGAAATTATGCTGACTATGACCCAAAGATTACAGTAAACCATTGCTCTAAATGGTACAAGCCCTGGTTCTACAAACATGTCGAAACATTTTTAAAGAAAGGGGAAGACGTGGAATTGATACCATTAAGAGATTATTTACTCAGGCATAATAGAGCAATTTTCTGGGTTGTCGAAGATATGCTATCCTTTGGAAACAATCCCCTATTTAGATTGTTTTTCGGGTGGCTGTTGCCACCGAAACCAGCATTTTTAAAGTTCACCACGACGGCTGGCGTGAGAGCGTACACTTTTACCAAACAAGTCTTCCAGGATATAGTTCTGCCGATCAAGGAACTTGAAAGGCAGATCGAAATTTCTACTGAGCTATTCGATAAGTATCCGTTACTGGTTTACCCGTGTAAAATAGTCGATCACGGACCATCGTCGGGTCAGTTAAAGAGGCCTAACTCAAAATACTTAGTACCGGGAACGAACTACGCAATGTATAATGACTTAGGAGTTTATGGCGTCCCGGGGAAAGTGAAAGCTAAACAACCATACAATCCGGTGTCTGCTATGAGGAAAATGGAAGAGTTTACGCGAGACGTGGGAGGATATTCCTTCCTCTATGCGGACATATTCATGACTCGTGAGGAATTTGAGGTTATGTTCGACCTGTCTTTATATGAGAAAGTTAGAAAGAAATACGCTGCAGAAGGAGCTTTTCCGCATTTATACGATAAAGTGAAACCGGAGATAAACGTCTTCACTATCGGAGAGGAAAATGCAATTGAATAATACTACATTATTTAATCGTAGGTGACTGCGAATTTTTTCAACCTATAACGTATTTGGTGTTGCACGGGAATTACCTACGTGTATTATTTATTATTAACATTATAAATTAATTTGTTTATTTCTTTATCGTCATCAATCTTCTTACCCTTATCCCACTCAAGTAGAGTCGACACAACATGTTTTCCTTTTTCACTCTTCCTTATCATGTCATTTTTTTTAATTATTCAAAATAATTGATTACTCGCTATTTAATAATAATGATATATATAGATAGATAAATATTTGTAAAAATGATTGAAATGTATTTTATTAATTGTCCCCAAACACCTGTAACATTTTACATTTTTATTATATGTATAGGTAAGCTCTGAAGATAATAAATCACAGTGATCACCACATACATGATAAGTCAATTCAGAGCCAGTTATTTTAGGAATTACCATTGTGTTTCGATCACAACATTTACAAATATAGTAAAACCTTTACTCTAGCTCGAGCAATTTATCGTTGAAGAAAATTACAATCGTTTGTAACCAGAAGATGTATACATAAATATTATAGAAAAGTTTTAAGTTAATTCCGTTTTTTATAGAATAATTTTAATAAAGACGCAAATAACTATTAAATTAATTTAATACATAACACACTACAATAATTAGCGTAAAAGTCAATTAAGTAACAAAGTTACCAAAAAAAACCTGGAACTTTTTTTCCAATAGAATGGAATAAATCTCAATTAATGACTCTTTATATAAATTAAAGCAAAAAAGAATTCTAGTATTAAGAGAATGTTTTATTTTACTTTAGTTTATTATCTATCTTTGGAGGCTACGTTTTTCAAATATTTAAATCGAAAAGTCAAAAGATCAGTCGTCCATTTTGGTAGTTTTGCGTGTTAAAGTGGCTGTAAATTTGGACGTATTGAGTCGTTACATTTTAAAATGAGCTAAATTCAGTTTTAATCGTTCATATAACATGTTTCGATTTTCTTAAGATTCCCAGTTTTTATACAGCGAGAACGAAGTTAGAATTTTGCTGTAGTTTTTGGTTTTTAATTTTTTTCTTTCCATCGTCATCTCACATCTACAAAATTTGAAGATCTTGGAAAAATACTTTCCAGTGTAAACTGAAGAAGAGTAAATTTTGAATTACATCTATTTCGATCGAATTCGAAATTTTGGAGCTGTAATTTTTGTTATAAAGTAAAGCTCACCTTCAAATTGGAGATGTGACGGAAGATGAAGGGGTTGTTGACGGCGATCTGCCTTCGGATCCTGTCGTTCATGGCGTTGACGTAGGTCTGGTACACCGCCATGCACTTCTTCGCGAGGGACGACGCGTAGTAGATAGGTATGTCCTGCAGCTCCGGGTGGAGGGACCAGTACTCGTCTACCGACAACAACAACAACAAACATCATATAACATCCTATCATGACAATAAACCCCATGAAATTTCTTTATAATGAAAAAATTCGTACCACTTACAATTTTCATCTTTCCACTGCAAAATTTTGCACGTATGTTTGAGAATTTTTAACAAAAACTTATCGAAAAAAAAATAGATTCAAGTTTTAAAAAAATAATTTGATTATAACACAATCACAATCTTTTCGTTCCCCATTTATGCAAATGCAGTGCGGGGTAACCGATGATTACAACAATGCACTATACTTTGTTTAAAAAAAAAGTACTATATTCTCTTTAAAGCTTGTACGCTTACACACAAAGTATAAGGGAACATTTTATTTTCGAAACTTTTATCAAAGTCTTTAAAAGAAAAGTGTTATAACAAAGTACGAAACTTGAAAAAAAAAATATATCTCGTAGTTTTACAATCAGAAAACACGGTAGTGGTAGAGCCAAGCTGAAGCTATTATTGTTTTCAGCACGAATGGGTCGGCTCGTCCGGGGAAGCACCACCCTCTCACAGAAAACCGACGTGAAGTAACAGTGCTTGCATTGTTACGTTTCGTTCGGTCAGTGAGAGAGCCGGAGACCCACCTATCCTCCCCTTCCCCATCCTCCTTCCCTTCCTGCCTCTCCTCCTAAATACAGGTTGGCAACGCACTTGCGACTCCCCTGGTGTTGCAAGTATCTATGGACGGTGGTGATCACTTAACGTTAGGTGACCCATCTGTTCGTTTGCCTCCTATGATAAAAAAAAAGGAAAACACGCAAAAAAAATTATTCGACGAAAAAACATTTGACTTTACATTTCCCGTGAAATGACCCATAAATTTGTTGCAGAAGTCGTTTATGAATTGCACTATGCTCTCTCCATCAGGCATAATTCTATCACTAGGTTGTGTTATAAGAAAAGAATAGTAAAAGTACCTAAGATAAGCAGGAGTTCCTGAGCTCGTCCGAGTGCAAACACAGGTATGAGGCAACGTCCCCCCCGAGTGACTATCTCGCTGACGAGCCCCGTAAACCTGCTCTCGCGTTCCTCCCGTTTCTCGTGTATATGAGTACCGTAAGTTGACTCCTGTCACGACAAAATATCACACTTACCATTTTAAAGGACAAAAAAAAATGCTAAACTTTCCAAATTGATTAATTTCACTTTCACGTTTTATAATTTTTTTATATCAAAACTCTTAACTACTAACTTCATACATTCAAAACAACTGTATACTATATGTATACCAGATTAGGCCTCCCACGGCAGCGGCTCAAGCCTAGGTTCGATCCCTCGGTAGGGAGCCCTTGAGTGCGTTGCGCCCGCGATACGGTCACACACAAATATACATCACTGATACAACACTACACGATCACCCCCACACACGTGCACGCCTACACGTTTTTTTCGATCTGACTACGCTATTGACCCACCAAGGTCGTAACAGCTTCACCAGACTACCACGCCTACACACTTACACAGGAAAGTGGAAGGGTTTACTTTTTTTCCCTTATCGAACTGAAAAAACTCCCAATTTTCCGATAGTAAATATATGGAGGAGTTGTTGAAGCGTGTATGCTTGGTACACATATACGTTTCAACAACTCATACATATATGAATAGTTAGCTAGGTTAGCTAAGATAGGTCGCGATATTACATGCAACAGGCAACAGCCAAGCCGAGGTGTGCCGTGCACCCTTGAGCTGGTTGCCAAAATAAAATCGGCTTTAGTAGTCCGGTGAAGCTGTTAAGAGCTTGCTAGGTCAATAGCGTAGTCAGTTCGAGAGGAAAAAAAACCATATGTAGTCCAGTGAAACTGTTAAGACTTTGCTAGGTCAATAGCGTAGTCAATTCGAGAAAAAGAAAAAGTATACTTTACTGATTCCTAATGGTACATTTTTGACTCGTAAGTAGTTCACATACACAAAAAAAATGTGTGTGTACTTATGTACATGCGTTAGTTATACTTCTTTGGTTGAACAAATGTTTTTCGAAAAATTTTATCGTTCGCCCTATTCTACGTTTATAGATAAAACGACACTAACAATAGAAGAAAGGTATTTAATACATTGAAAATTTTCATACAAAGAAACAAAATGGTAGCTATAGCTAACTTCAGGGTGTCGGTTTTCGTGACGTTTGTGAGCGCGCATCGCAAAAATTTACACTCATCATTTTTCCCTAACGCGCCAAAAGAAGTATAACTTCAATAAATGTTTACTTCAGTGACTGCAAGCTCTAAGTATTCATAACATATTTTACTTTACTAAATCTAATATATTTTACTCAAAAAATAATCTCCAAAAATAAGTACTGTCACAATTGACAATTTTACCCTACATGCATATTATCTACTAGTTTACAAATGAAACTTTGTTCTATGGGGAATGGTTTTGGTGTTCCATGAGAGTTATGCTTAATTAACTATAGGATATCTTTAAATTCTCCAATTAACATTTTTTTTATTATTATACCTCTACTATTTTAGCAAAATTTAATATATCTTTGTCACATTTTATCATTGAGTTTTCCCTAAAACTTTATATGTAGTTAACACTCTGAAGTGTCCTCTATTGGCCAATAGAGTTATCTGAGACATCATCAATTATGGCATTTCAATTATTAATCTAGACAGAGAATTTCAATTTTATGTATATCTTTAAAGTGTTTTGTCTTTCTATTTGAAAGAAAATCCTGGTACACTAAAACCTTTTTGTTTTAACAGATATTTTATTGCTTTATATTTATGTGTGTGGTACTCGATTTTAGACATCTTGACAATAATACATAGAAATGGAAAAAGGCTGTAGTGTACTGGCCATAGAAAATTGTCTCTGGCCTTTTTAGTGATGCTATTTCATGAGTTAGTTGCTGCACCATTTCTTTAAGCGAAACCAATTGCATTGCTGGTGAGTCCATGTTGTAGACGGTTGATGATTCAAGCTGAGATACAGTCCTCGTTCGTTTCCTTCGTTGAGTGGTTGTCAGTTATTTCTACTGCACGTTCAGTAAAGGAAAGATCTCACCGTTGTATTTGACGTGGAGAAGTCACGGGTCATGCAGGGGTCCTTTCCTCTGCGTAGTTGGCCGTCGTGAAATTTGTCGGTGCAGTGTAGAAATCACCGTTGTATAGGGCCGCGCCGTTCGGTTGTGAAAATTGTGATTGCTCGATAATGTTTGAGCGTCAATCACATGCGTCGGAGGTCACCAATTTTGGGGCGTGTTCAATGTGTTATTATTATAAAATCAAACACTAACTTTGCAGATAAAAATACGAGTTAATAAAAACATGTTAGATTGGTGGCTTATTGATGGTGAAGTGTATTCAGCATTCTCATTTGTTAAAGTATGAAATTAAGGACTCACCGTTATCAATACATCAGGATGCACTGTAGGTATTTCGGCAGCCATCAAATGCCTATCCTCTTGTCTTGAAAAATCACCAGTGTATAATATCTAAAGAAATATATAGAGTAAAATAGAGTTATATACAACTAGCAATCACTCGCACCTTTGAATACATTACAATATAATAAAATACATTTAATAAAATTTAATAAACTAAATAAGTGTTCTAATATATTAATTTTAAATAGTACGATTTTTGTGATCATTAAAGGATTCTTTTATATGCAATATCAATAGTTTTTAGTCTATGCATTATTATTATTATTTTTTTTTTTTCGAAATGTCTACGCTATTGACCCAGCAAGGTCTTAACAGCTTCACTGGACTACTAAGGCGAGCGCTTAAGGCACTCAGCCGATTTCATTATGGCAACCAGCTCAAGGGTGCACGGCACACCTCGGCTTGGCTGTTGCCTGTTGCATGCAAAATCGCGACCTATCCCAGCTAACCTAGCTAACTATTCATATGTGTATGAGTTGTTGAAACGTATATGTGTACCAAGCATACACGCCTCAACAACTCCTCCATATATTTATTATCGGAAAATTGAGAGTTTTTCAGTTCGATAAGGGAAAAAAGTAAACCCTTCCACTTTCATGTGTAAGCGTGTAGGCGTGTAGGCGTGCACGTGTGTGGGGGTGATCATGTAGTGTTGTAGCAGTGATGTATATTTGTGTGTCACCGTATCGCGCAAGCAACGCACTCAAGGGCTCCCTACCGAGGGATCGAACCTAGGCTTGAGCCGCTGCTGTGGGAGGCCTAATCGGGTGTGCGGGAGCGAAATTAACTCCCAGACCACGGCGGCGTGATCTGTGGTAACGCGGGCGTGGGCGTGAGCACGCTCTGTTGTCTATGCATTATGTCTTGTCTAGAACATTATAGTAATGTTGCCCACAAAAATAAAGTGTGGCATTGGTTCTTTGTGAATTTCAGCTCTTGATATTCATATGAAAATAAAATAAATGTTTATTTATAAAACTAGTATGATGTTTGTCCAAAACGGTTTAACTGAGTCTGATGATTTTTTTAATCTTATAGACATGATTTTTAAAGTAATATATTAGTAGTTATATTTTAAAATGAGATAAATTCATATAATCTTTCATATAAAATGATATTTTTTTTAAGATTTCCAATTTTTATACATCTAGAATTAAGTGCAAATTTTGCTCTTCACAAGGTTTTTAGATTTTATTATGGTCTTCATATTTTAATTGTACATTATTTGAAGATTTTGAAAATAATCTAAATGTTAGTAAAGGTATAAAATTGGATTAGTTTGTTTTAAAATGTAATTACTCATATATTGGTTATATTTTTCTATTAAAACTATATAAAAAAAAAAAACGAAAATCGAATTTTCGAGAAAAAGTAGTACTTACTACGAAATGAGAAAAAAGAAGGCAGCACAAATAGATGTTATACTATAGTTAGAATGGATAAGAGTCAGAAAGAGAAGAAGCAAAGCTCACCTTAACACCAGCAATCTCAATCATGAACATAGCAGCACCCAGTACGTGTCCAGCATTGTAAGCCCAGAACTTGACTCCTCGAACATCTTTCTCTTCATGGAAATTTATTGTTTCTATGCGATCCATAGAGTTTTCCAAATCTGACTCAGTATATAACATCTGCTCTGTTGAAATATTGCTGTAAAATAAAACGTATTTCATTTGAAAATTAACATCAAAATTTATTTACAGAGTGTGATCACAATCTTAGAAATTAAATGAGTATATGCCCTAATTAGGTTACTAACAGGATAAACTACAGAAGAATTGCCTCTAAATTTTAATGTCTAAAAGTTACGAAGTGGATCAATATGTTAAGGAAGGTGATGTCTGGAAATGACATCCCTTACTGTGCATCTACCAAAAACGAATGTAAACTATTTATGTTTGTAAAAGTATGTATTATGACAAGATAAGCTAGATCGAGTTTCTTGCCGGTTCTTCTCCTGATTGGGTTGTTTAGTTTTGACACTCATAAGCACCTTCTCAGAGCCTACATTGAATAAGTACTTATGATTTCTTTCTATGCGGATCTTCTCATAATCACTTGCTTGTTCACAAACGATTTCTATATGGCCATTAGTACTTTGCACACACTAATTATATGCTTATTACAAATGGACACAGGATTTGTTTCTTAGTGGAGGGGTCTTAAAAATGATTTGATATGTTGCTAGCTACTTTATAATCAAAAGTAACAGAAGATAGCACTCACCTAACTTTGATGTAGTCAGAGACAAGCCACCTGTAGATAGCTTTAGTTGCATGAGTCATAAACACTCTGCCTTTAAAGGAAGTCTTCGTAAGAAACCAAGGTAAAGCTCCACTGTGGTCTAGATGGAAACTGGAAAATATTATTAGTAATACAATATGCGGCTATATGAGTCCCACAACTGGGTGAAAGACCTCTTACTGAGGCGAGGTATAGGCATAAGCACCATTCCAGATTCATTGTTATAGTGATTTCAAACTGAGTAATTCAGAAGTTAAAATATAGAAAAATTATCTATTAACAAGCAGCAGTTTGATATACTATGTGCTATATTTTAGTGTGATAATAAACTTAAAAAAAATATAAACCTGTGTTTTATACATTTTTGCCTGATTATTCACATATAATTTTAACTGAAGATAGATTTTTAACTAAAGTAGCCAACAAAATGCAATGTAAATAACAAAGAATATCATATAATTAATATTAAATTAAACTCACTGTGAAATCAAAAGCAAATCCACTTCATCCGCCTCTATCAGGTCAACGAAAGGCAAAGCATCCATACCAGACAAACCAGGATGAATGCCACAGTCCAACTATAACAATATAAAATAATTAATTTAATTATGTCAATACACAAGGTTAACAGACCAGGATCATAGCAATCACTGGCAATAGTCAGCTGATCTATATCTATACCAAACAATATAATAAATTTGCTATGCTATAATTTACCTTATAAGTATTTATACAGATATAATAGTACTAGTTCCTAGTATGTACCTGTTAAAACGCCTTTCCAGACAGGTAAAGATAAAAAAAAAGCAAGACAAATAATAATATAATACCAGTGACTACATGTCATTTATTATTTAATAAACAATATTTTATCTACAGAGGAAAATACATAAGCGCCACATCACTTGTAGTCTGGTGAAGGTATTAAGGCCTTGTTAGGTCAACAGCGTAGTCAGTAAGAGAAAAAAAACCACATCACTTTCCTCAACTCTCCAAGGCAAACAAATAAATATCACTCAATGCATTGTGTTTACAAAAATTGTAGTTTATAAAACTATAATAGCTTTATATTAAATGAGGCAATCATGGCAATGTTTGTTTGAAATAGGATCAAGAATCTTAGCTATAAAAAATAATCATTAGCATACAGTAATATAGACTTTTATATAGGTGCAATAATTCCACATACCATGATTATCTTTCCCTTAAATTCTAGCATGATGCAAGATCTGCCAACTTCTTGACCAGCCCCTCTGAAATATTATAAGCATTGTGTTAACTATATACAATTATTTTTAATTATGCAAATAACGCTGCTAAGTACAGGCCAGCTATGATAGAAATGTTATGATTTTGACTGGGTTATATCTAGAATCAGAAATTATAAAAATTGTTCATTGAAAATTTTAAGTTTTAGTATGTTTTGTTTCAAAGAAACTAAAATTGTTAAAGAAAAAGCCATTGCAATAAATATTAAAATGAGATTTAAAATAAAACTCATATCCCACTAACAAATACAGTAAAATTTCATTTTAAAATACATTTGGCCAAGTGGTAGATACATAAAAGTAAAATCTTGTTTATCTTTGGTGTAATGTAGATTAGAGGATGTATAAATAAATCTATTGATATACAAAGATGAAGATAGTCTTGGGTTTAGTATAAAATAAAAATATCTCATACGATGGCATATATGTAAAAGCATTCATTAATATTTGCAATAATAAAATCTGAAGATTATATTCAAATTTCATATGAACGGGACATATCGATGTATTGAAAACAAAATATCAATAATATTTATAATAGAAAAAATATGTTACTACTATTTTTATAGAATTTTTGTAAACATATAAAGTATATTTATTATCCGTATAGGTTATAGAAATATTTTTATTTTCATTATTGATAACAATACGTAAACCAAGCACTCACAATGGTCTTATAGTAAGTTGGTCACTCTCCTCTATAGGAGCCGGGTCTGTTCCTTTTCTAGGGTTTGTAGTCATTTTGTAAAATATTTATAACATTTACAATGCAATAATTGACTTGCAACTATTTATCGTAACCTAACTTTATATACGGTAGACACTCTGTTAAGTTGTAAACTCGACCGACGACCGGTTCCACCAGTGCAGGGAAAGATAAAACTTTGTATAAAACGCAAAGACAGTAGCGTCACGTATTGTCGGAGAATATTAATTTTTATATCGGTAGACAAGTAATTAGTACACATATAAAAGTGTAGGTGGCAATGGTGGACAACTACAATAAATGGACTCAATGTGCGCTTTTAGTTTTTTTTAATTATATTGATATTTATATAGACAACGATTTTTTGTACATAAAATAAAATGATAATAACATTTATAACAAATAAATTACATCCATAAAGCAACGATTCTAATATCCCAGTTTTTTGTCTATTACTTTTTATTATAATGACAACACTGAATTGGGAGTAGCGTTCTTCCCACAAAACAATTTATTTTTAAATCGATTTGAATTGAGTTTATGAAATCAATACATGAAAAATCGATCTTTAAAATAACGTTTAATCAAAAATCCATCTCTTCATTTTTTTTTTCTTTTATGTGTATAAAAAAGGTAACACGTAATAATTGATGTTCCATCATCCTTAATTGTAACAAGGTCTTATAAATTCCTGCAATTTTGAATAAAATAAACCAAAAGTTAGAGGACATTATTAATTTGATCTTGTTATGGTTAAAGTTAATTTATAAAAAAAAACATCTATTTTATTATTTGCAGTGAGACAACACATCGCTCTAAAACTACATTACAGATAATGTTGTCACATCAATCTTTGAAACGCGCTTAAAGAAGTTTTCACTTCAAAAATAAATAAGAAAAAGTAAAATCTATTTCTTTTGCCTAGTTGCTATCTTTGATCATACTAATAATAATTAAAAAAATAATGTGTGTGGTTCACACGCAGCAGAAGTAATATCCTAAAAAAAATAGAAGTATGCTCTCGAATACTTGAAGACAAACGAAACGTTGTTCATTTTACGTGACACAGTATTTATCACCACCACTTTTTGCCACACAAAAAGTTACGGATCAAATTTCGAAGCCCTCTCATAAGAAGGTTTACTTCGAAAACAGTGCATAAAAAAAAAACATATTTATCATCATTATGCTATTACGACATAATTTTTATTTATATCTGTTATGACATATTAATATCACATGATATAATACTATTTCCAATTTGCAAATCTTTTCTATATATTAAAATGCTCATTTTACTGTTTAGACAAATGTTCACTAAAAGACAATTAAACTAAATAATTCTAATTTTTCTAATTCTTTGTTATACCCATAATATTTTAAAATATATTTCTTTGGTAATCTAATCAATTAGTTTTAATGTTTTATTTCTCTTTCTGTTTCAATTTCCTTCTTTTGTATTTTTATGTTAAATCTTCAAATATGTAAAATAATTTGATACTTATTTTTTTAATTAATTAATTAATTGTTGGAGCATGCCGTGGTTCTTTGTAAATGTGATTACATTTGTAATGTATCACAACAGTTCTACTTTTTATATATTGAGTAATGTGTTGTCATGTTGACGACCCTAAAATAGATAAATAAGACGTGAAGTATAAATGTAGAACACTGTAGAAAAAAAAACCTGTAAATTTACATTTAAAATTGGACCGTTAGCTATCCTGCAGCAATGATAGATGAGGGAGTCAATGTCATATTGCCCTGTTACGTGTTTATGTATTAAATTGAAAATCGAATACGTTGATTTAATTGTAAATTATTTTCTGATATCATTTTTATATACACAGAAAAAATGTAATCACGATTTTATAGAGTCACAGTTTTTGCCACTGGATAAATTAGTTGAATACAATCGATTTTTGATATAATTGACATCAATTGACATCTCTATGCTAAATTATTTATCAGCCATTTTGAAATGCTTTTTTTTTCGTTTGGTTTGGAGCTAGACATGCGCAAATCATGTCCGGAAGCGGACCGGACATGGAACGATTAACATAGCGTTCGGAACTAGGTGCGGTTAACATGTTCGCGGAACTAGCTAGTTCCACAAGTTTAGATGTATAGTGTCGGTTCATGTCCTGCATTCAACGTCCAAATAGGTCCTTACAGTTCCTCGGTTTTATTGAAATACATTGCCTAGTAAGCAATTTTATACATTCTTAAAAGTAAAATTGTCGGTTGATTTATTATATACTAGCTGACCCGTGCAACTTCGTGTGCACCAAATCGGTTATTATCTGTTTCAATTATTTTTTAAATGCGAAAAATCTTACTAAGCCGATTGCAGCGACATCTACCGTTTTCAATTGGTAATCCGAACTATACAGGGGCTTACTCAAATATATAGGCCATGGTTATGTGAAAGAAATTTAAAAATAACCCTGTAACCCGTTCGCAGCATCACCTATCGGGACAATAAAAAAAAAACTAACCTACATATATTGCTAATATATGTCTTCCCAGTATTGAAAATAGATGATTTTTGCCGAATTCAATTATATCCATTGTGATTAACTATTAATGTGATAACTAACTATTAATGTAAATTATTGTGATTAACTATATATGAAAAACTATTGAATAAACATAAAAACACTCGCATATGTGTATAACTTTTAATGCTTCAAAATATTTCAACTTAGCGCCATCTATGGACCTAAAAGGTTTTCTTCATCCTGACTCGCTGTTTTCACTTCTCACAATCGGATTTGTATGGAAAATCTCACCTATTTTTTGTTATCAGTCGCCTATGTAGATGGCACTTTAAACAATTTTTTTTGACAAGTTTGATAACAAAACGTGGTGGACGACAATTACTTTTGACTTTTCAAACTGACAACTTTCAAATATTTATTCACTTTACGTTTCTGTTATGTGTGGTCTGGTGGTAAAGTTGCTTAGGTTATATTCAACGAAGACGCGTTGGGGCGAAGGTTCGAAACCCAACGGTTTTTTTTTGTTATATTTTATTTTTAAGTAGCACAGGGTAACATATGTCTTAAATTGTTACATAATCTTACTACTATAAGATTAATTCGTTAAGAATTTTATGAACTTGAATTTTTTTACTTTCGTCCGTTATTCTGCAGAACACCTTGCGTTTTATGGGACAGAGAGTGGATCCTGGATGTAGTCTTGTAATATTAGTTATCACTGTGTCAAGTTTATTTAAAATTGCTTCAATACTTTATACTAGCTAACCCGGTGTACTCCGTTCCGCTTCAGAGTCAAGTAATGAGCATATTTAGGACACTAAAATAAATTCAAAATAATTAAGTTCAATTTTTAATTAGGATAATAAAATTAAGGAAGAAATAAATTGAAAAAAAAAAACAAAATAATTTAATGACGTTACACATTTGCAAGACAAAAGCAAGTTATTTGCTTTATGGGCCATATATTTGTGTATATAGATTGCACTCATCAGTAAGGCACCATGTGATAAGCCAACATTTTCATTTTCACTTTTTACACAGTCAATATATTAATGAATGCTGTGTAGTGTATACCAATAATTTCATTATAAATGATATAGTTTGAGTTCTCTACATCTTTATTCTTATCCATCATAATTAGTCGTGCACTCAATCACTCATTATTTTTGTTGTTAGCGATGATTTTTGGGAATATCTAATTGATGAATTCACTTTTTAATAAGACAAAATTACAGATTATAAATAGAGATTAGAAATTAGATGCACTTTTTGTTTGATGGAGCGCCTTATAGAATTATGATAGCATAATTCAGCATGTAAGAAATTGCGCATGAAACTATACTAATATTTTGGCCGATGTTTTTTTATTAATGGGATGTTGGGAATGGGACCCTTACAGGTAGATTTTTTTTAAAATGATTAATAACCCAATGTCATACTTAAAGCAAAGCATTACGCATCATTATTGTATAACAGAATACGGAAAGTTTTTGTCCAACTACTTATACTTACTCGGTTCGATTTCGGGAGGACTCGGTTGTTGTCGATCAGGTCTACCCGATTAGGCCTCCCACGACAGCGGCTCAAGCCTAGGTTTGATCCTTCGGTAGGGAGCCCTTGAGTGCGTTGCTTGCGCGATACGGTGACACACAAATATACATCACTGTTACAACGTTACACGATCACCCCCACACACGTGCACGCCGACACGCTTACACATGAAAGTGGAAGCGTTTACTTTTTTCCCCTTATCGAACTGAAATCTCTTAATTTTTCGATAATAAATATATGGAGGAGTTGTTGAGGCGTGTATGCTTGGTACACATATACGTTTCAACAACTCATACATATATGAATAGCTTGGTTAGCTAAGATAGCTCACGATTTTGCATGCAACAGGCAACAGCCAAGCCGAGGTGTGCCGTGCACCCTTGAGCTGGTTGCCAAAATAAAATCGGCTGAGTGCATTAAGCGCTCGCCTTAGTAGTCCGGTGAAGCTGTTAAGACCATGCTGGGTCAATAGCGTAGTCATTAAAAAAAAAAATAACGATCGGTTCCTTATTGTTTTGTAACATGTTCGGAATATCGTTAATAGAACATGCCGAACATGGACATATGTAACTGTATGGAACTGTGGAACGACTTCATTTGACGCCTAAGATTATACCGTGATCGTTCCAGGTGCGCACATAGTTCCCGGAACTATTTGCCGAACATGGATATGTGGAACTGTATGGAACTGTGGAACGACTTCATATAACGCTTAAGATTATATTGTGATCGTTCCAGGTGCGCACACAGTTCACGGAACTATAACGAACCGGAACTACAATACAATCAGTATACAAATAGGTCCATATTACTTTTATTGGTTATTTATTGTTAATGGTATTATATATTTTTTAAATGTATTTTTAACATAGAGTTTGTATTGTACAATTTTGGTTTAGTTTTCATTTTTATAGTTTTTTTTTATACTAAATGTAATGTAATACTACTGATTACAAATATGTGAATAATGTTTTGCTATATAATATATATATATTTATGCTCATAGCGTTTCTTTCTCCGTAGGGGGCGTGGTGTAGCGTGTCTGCCATTTAAAATGTTTTTTTTTGCGAACTGACTACGCTACTGACTTAGCAAAGTCTTAGCAGCTT